>JAOEHX010042527.1:0-64916 GCA_025448015.1 Bolborhynchus lineola
GTCACATCAGCTGAAGAAAACCGGAGGATGGCATCCTATATCTTGAAAATTGGTTTATATATGTGTCCTACTTTTTTCTCCAAATAGTGTGACACTGTTAACATGGCTTATGAGCCACTATAAATCCCAAATCATTGCTAAAGAATCTTCATCTAATGAGCTGCCCTTCGTATTACTATTATACAGTTATGCAGTTAATTATTCTTGCCTGACTGCAGATCCTCAAATTTATTCTCACACGTCCAATTTTTTTAGGTCATTTCTCCAATTTGGCAGGATCATTTTCAATTCAAATCCTGTCCTCCAAGGTATTCACGATTCTTTCTAGCTCCATGACATTTGCAAATTTAATAAGCACATTCCTACTATACATATTGGTTACAAAAAACCCTGATGATTTTCCATAATTTTAAATTATTGCTGACTTAGCTACTCTTATGAATGCTGCTTGTTTTTATTTTAATTTCTGGAAGTTCACTAATTAAGAAAATGCTACTAAACAGGATTTAATGGGGGTTGCATATTGGTCTAGAACTGCATAAGTCATGAAATGTAAAGTCTGAAGTCCAGACCTTAACATTAACTTTTTCTGAAAGTCCTGTATGACAGATTGTCAAATGGGATAGGATTTTAGCTCCATTTTCCTTCTGATATCATTACTTGAGGCATTCAAGATTAAAACTGGTTTGAACTAAATCTTGTTCTTTTCCAGTTTCCATATGGACATCAGTTTCTTTGCATGGAAACTTAATGTAATTATTCCTATCCTCCACAAAGAAGCATTTAAAAGACCTGTGGTATTGCAGTTTCAGCAGGGACTTTGCTATTAAATGTAATACGGAACAGGAGTGATAACTGTTACTAGACAACACTGTAAAAATTCTTCTTGCATTTTGCTGATTATTCTTTCCAAAACAACAGTCTATCCATGAGTTACAATCTACTTTTGCTAGTGAATGCTGTTATTTGTTTTAGAAATCTACATTTATTTAAAACCAGCCTTAGCTCAGTTTGATTTACTGAGCATTTAAGCCCCGAAGTATGGATAGTCAATGCACTCCATTAAAGAATAGATACACAACTCTACTGACAATGGCCAGAATTTGTTTACTGCTTGTTATCACACAGGTCTGGGCAATTGGGCCTTTCATTCCTGCTACCCACTGTGTGTGAGTGTCAGTAAATTATTTAACCTTTCCGTACTCAAGTTCCCTTAGCTGGACATTTTATGTATCTCAGAGGGGTATTACAAGATTGAGCTAAGAGCTGGCTTTTTGAGTTCCTCTGATAGAAAGCATTGCCTAAGTGCCAAGCAGTCCTGCAAATCTAGAGGGACTGTGCTGACATTTAGGATGTGGTTCTTATTTTCCTTTCTGTAATAACTTCAGCAGTTATTTCTGCTATTCACTTGTGGACAGAAGAATCACATCCTTTTTATTTAAGGAGGCAAGGAAGAACCATTGTTCCAACAGGCCCATTCTGCCAGTGGATGAAAACTGGGTAAGCACTTTCTAGTTGGCTTTCCAGTGTTGGGGAAGCAGTTGTAACAAAGTGTATGCGTATTCAGAACATATTCCTTTTTAATTTAAGAAATAATATCCATCTTGGAGCAGAGATAGGTCAGCAGGATCAAAGGCAGGCCCTTCATTTTTATAGGAGTGCCTTTACTCCCCTGCATTACCCTGGTATCTGTTAAGAAACAGATATTGAGGGCAAATTTAGCTAGCTTTGCATGACTGTTCTTGCTTTTTTCAGGGCCTTGTGTAGAAGTGAATGGCATCACAAGACGTTTTCATTCACAGCTCTATGCTCTGATGGCTCTTTGGGGAATGTACTCAGGGGGACAGTCAAATCACCCCCTGGCAACACTTGCAGCATTATCATTTATAACAAGTCAAAACCTCATTTGAAATAAAATTACCAATATAATCATGCTATTTCTATACCCTTCCATGTACTGTTTTTCTCTTCCAAGTTCATACACTTAATAAATTTAAATTCCTAATAATGTTTCAGTTATCTTCCACATCACACTAAAGATACTTTTTCTTCTAAGCTGTTTGTGATTCTTCTCTTAGAGCTTCTACTTTCTTTTAGCTGTATATGAGAACATTGTAACTTTCCCCTGGAGTATTTTCCAGTCACATTCCAGAAGAATCCAGTCAAGCACATGGAACAATGAAATTCACCAAAAGATTGCAAGGGTGTTTGGGCATTTTAGTTTGTTTAAACAAAGTTTGGAAAGCAGTATGTTGCCTTCAGCCCTTGAAACCTCTTGGATAAATGTTAATTATTGCTATTTTGTTTTTTATTATGTCATTTTTTCTTATGGCTCTGCAATTCAAAAAAATTAAAAGAATAAAAAAATAAACAGATAAACATGAAACTCGAGATCTTATATTGGACTTCAGATTTCAGCAAATGGAAGAACAGCAAATATTTGAATATTAACATTATAATCAGTTGTTCTTCTTAAACAGTTCTGCAGTCAGCTCAAGACAAACCCTTTCTCTCCTTACTGTACATCAGATCAGTTACGTTTTTTTAGAATTCTTTCAATCATGCTTCCTAAAGCTATCATATTTCTACTTCACACATCGTCACACAAATACTGTTGTCTACACTGAAACTAGATCATAAATTACTTAACTTCTTTATAAATCCATGAAATCTTGGACATGTTAATGGAATTTAGAAACAAGAATCGCAACAGCAAGCCTTCTTATGTATCAGCTATGAAACAAGCTGGGGTAAGGAAGTAAACAAATACTTCCAGCAATTAGAGAGGAATTTTTCAATAATGTTCAGTATAGATGTAGAGATTTGTGTGTGTTATTTGCTGGTGTGATTTCCTGTAGCTATTGAAATGTGTGATTTATTCGATCAAGGCTAATAATATGTTCATTTATATAATCATATATGCAAAATTATGGTGGCTCATTTTTAAATGGTTCTGAGTTACATCAGGAGGTTTTTAGAGGCAATGAAATATATGACTTACCTAAAGTTTGCAGTCCTTCCAGAAATTTGACCAAAAATTCATGAATTTTGCTGTTTACAATGAGGTCTAAATAAAAATATCAAATCAATCATTTTTAGCACCTGACAGTCACAGACTTAGAGTCATTATCACTGAACAGCTAAACCTCTGAAGTGTAGTGAAGATTTTCCGTTCTTCTTCACAGCTTCAACTAGACCAATCACAATTTAATTTTGTTCCATGCAGATTTTATGTACCATTTAACAACCAATGAAATAACTGCAGTCTTTTTAAGGAATGCTAATATTATACACAACAGATAATAATCATGAATTCTACCACTGACAGGATTACCCATGTAAACGCTTTATTACTGGTGCAGAATCTGTGAATTATTTAAACTGGTTCTATTTTCTATCTGTTTCTTTTGTACCTCTGTGGTGTTCTGTATTAAATTGCAACAGCATCTGATTTTTTGAAAACACAATACTTGCCACAAAGAAAACAAAGTATTCTTACTTCATATGGAAAAATCTTATTTCATGTGAATACACACCAGTAAATTGAGCTAATATAAGTAATCTTAGTGTCCCTGAAAATTGCAAGATTACCAGACAAAAAAAAAGGTATTAACTCATCTCAGCCTGATATTCTTATGTGCTCAAAAGCATCTCTCTTCCCAAAAACTGCTAATAAATGCAGGTAATGACCTTGCTTCAAATTAACAGGGAGCTCTGGTTGAAGAATCTAGCTCATTTTTATCATATGGAGACACCATCAGTGACTTGATTAGTCTTTGATAAACCTTTTTAGGATTTACAAAAGATGAGCAGTGTGACACAAAAAGGAAAGCAGTTTAGTTAAACAGCAGCTCAAATGGGGGAACTGTAACAGCCAGTATTAGAGGAGGCTGACTTTGAAGGTTTTGAGAAGGGCTTATGAAACTTCATCCACTGCACAGATTCTCATGTCCACTGAGCTGTGATTAAGACAGTTCCATATGAAGCTTGGGAAAACCCAGAATTTAGTACTATCTGCAAAATGTATTGTTCTGAAGGAAAAATAGTCTAGTTTGGCTGGTGGGTCTGAGGTAAGTGCCAAGATTACTAAATCATCAGCACTGAAGCACTCCTGGGAAAGAGTGTGGAAAGTCTCCTGATTTTATATAGTGTGTTACAATAATTCTTCTGGTTGCATCATGTTAAGGTTGAATAGATACCATCTGTGCTAAATTTTGCATCTTATGACACAAATAATGACCATAATTGGTCTGTTATCAGCTCCTCCTACTCGTAAAAGAGATGTGAAGATGGGTACCACAGCAAAGCAGGTTTGGATAGGTGCCTTTTGCCTGCAAAGGTTCGAAAAATGCAGTAGGCATCTGCATAGATTGGTGACAAGAAGGAATTCTCTAAGAATTAGCTCAAAATCAAAAGACTTAGGAAGACTGTGAGGATAGTAACACATTTGGGGTTTGGTTCCCATGGTACATACGCCTATGCAGTCACAGATTATGTACATACAAGTCAATTAAATGTGCCCAGGACTGACTCTGAGGCCAAATACCATGGAAGAGCCTGTCCGTATATGTTGAAGTCTCTGACCCTCTAAGCCAGGGTAACTGCATTCAAATTGCCATTAGGAATCAGCCCTGGCCAGCATCAATTTCTGAACTGGGCCCAGGATTTGTTTGCAAGATGGTCTGTCAGCTTTGGGCTAAAACTGTGCCTGGAAGCATTATAATGAGTTAACAAGGTTGATGAGTGAGAGATGGTATCCAGGACTCTTCCTGACATGGCTTCATTTACCACTTCAAATGTAGTCTCTCTGTTCAGGTATCTTTGCTTGCATGTTCCCTGCATATGACATTTGAACCCCATCAATTTAAAATATGACATAAAGGTAGAAATATTGACCATGCCAGGTGCAATAAAGGTAACGGAAACAGGTACAATAAAGAGTGTTTAAGTGAGGCAAAACCCACAGTGGGAGTTACACTGCATGTACATTCTAATACACTCTTCCTTTCTCTGTTTGTACCTTTCTAATTTAGGGGTTTCTGTTCTTACTGGCTTAACGGCTAAGACTACCCTTGGGCATGTATTTTTGCTTCAGAAGGTGTTTTCACAAACAACAGTAAAAAAAGAAGTGAAACTTGTACTCTCAGTGTACACCTTCACCCCACAAAAAATCTGCTACTACAAGCAACTTGCTCTGATCCTAATTTTGAGTTTCCCGAGTACTTGGAACCAAGTTCACCAAGCTGTAGCTTAGCCCACATATTAGTATGTAGAAATCGTGACGAGACAGCAGTATTAACCTCCACTGTTCCTTTTCCCTTTATTAATTTGTTTGGGTTTTCTGTTAGCTTAATTTCAGCAAATACCTGGCGAAGTGGCAGAAAAGGGGAGGGTGACATTAGTCAGAGTCTGCTTAATGCCTTGGGTAGAAAGCTATGTTCACACAGCTGAGAGCTCAGGGCCTTCCAGGGGGATGGTCCCAATGTTTGAGCCACCTCTGTTGTGATAAGTGGGTGAGAAGGCAAAATGCAGTAGCTTAGGCAGAGTAGGAACAAGTGAAGGTGTCTGAAGGCTGGTGAAAAAACAAGATTACATGGTGGTTTCGATCATGTAATACACAGAAAAACTGTGAGTGGCAGAATACTTTTCTTGCTACTCTGTGCAGCACAGAGGCGAAAAGGGCTGTGACAGTAAACTTGAGTTGCTATAGGGAAGAAACAAATCAAACTGTGGGAAGGGGACCAGGTGCTCTGGCAGCAGGACATTACTGCCTTATGTAAAGCAATAGGAATATAAGCTTTTATTGGTGCTGGTCAGCTTTGCTTAAAATGAGCTCTTCCTTGAAAAGTTACCCCATGTTAATGTTTCAAAGCTATATGAAATCATTAATAGAGAGTTGTATCAGTAAGTACTTTCCCAAATAATTTCTGTGCTTGCTGATGTGTGGTGCTGGAACTTTGAATGTTGCAGAGAATTGGAGGACTGCCACTTTCAAGAATATGAGTAACCTGAACAGCAAAAGAGGAGTGTGTTTTTCGGGTGGCAAACATAAGCTCCCTGCCAATGCAAACAGGAACCTTTCTTTTGAGGGTAATTCAGTGTAATTCCCAGACTACAGCAGTATATGACGCATCACAGTTCTAAATCCTTATAATTCTATTGGCAGTCTTCTCCAGATGGGAGACTGAGGAACAGGAAGCCCACCATTTGCTTAAGTAGTACAGACTATCTGTACCTAAGCAGGAAATGAGCTGGGTCTCCAGGGCTCCAGAACAAAGCTGGCATCATAGGGTCATCTATTTTCCCTGTGTTTTGATGCTGCTTGTGAAATAAAATGCCTTCCTCTGCTCCCCCGGGAATCTAATTCTATGTACTGAATAAATAAAACAGTGAAAGCAGGAACAAGAATAATTTTCTTTCCCTTTTGAGAGTCTGCAGGCTAATTTATTCTGTGCTCGTATTTCACTTTTCCCTATCTACCTTCCACATTTTCTGTATTTTCTTCCATGTTTAAAACATGCTGTCTCTTTCACATGCCATTCTTTCTTAACAACATAATACTTGACATAATCTGCCCTCTGGATCCTTTCTGTGCTGTAATTATGTTATCTTTGTAATTATTGATTTCTGTTGCTAGGGGATGAGGCTGTGTCACTTCTGGCCAGTTCTTCTTTGCAATTCAGCTGTATTCTTTTAACTTTTAAAGATTTTCTACCAAATGCCAAGTTTTGAAATCATAAAAAAATGTTAGCAATCCCAGAGGAAGATTTTTTCTGAGGAAAGATTGCAAGATTTAATTATAAAATAGGAGGGGAGATAAGAATTGTGGGAGATTCTGGTCTTGGCTGTTTCCTTCTGAGAGTAGAATTTGGTCAACGAACTTTGTTTTTTTCTTCAGCCCTGTTATGTTATTGTTCAACAGTTTGAATCCAAGTCATAAAAGATTTCTTTATCAGTTGCACACTTCCAATTGAATACCTTTTTTTAAAAAATACTTTTTCTTTGAAATTGAATACCTTTATATTTTTGTCCTTTGAAAATGCATAAGCTATTTTTGCTCTTCATGGAGTTCCCCTATTTTATTGAATCTACATTCCATTTTCTCTGCAGAAGAGAAATTTGGTTCCACAAAATGAAGGGGCTGATGCAGAGCTTTTAAGATTTGAATAACAGCTGAAATCAAAGAGAAGGGTAAAATAGCAGAGAGAGGCTTTTTAAAATAAAATTACTTCTTTCAACATAAAATGGGATTTGTTTTCATCTGTTTGGTTGTTTTTTTAAGGGAACTTGAGGCTGTTATGTTCTGTCCTCCTGGGTGAGATATTCATGTGCTTTTGGGGAAAAGTCTGTAGCTTCAGACTTTCTAATTAAACTTTCATGATCTTAATGCAGCATTTTATTATAATTTTGACTTCTGCCTGCCTCTCTAAGAGACCACAGTATTGCTCAAAGATCATGGAAGTTGGCAGCTCAGCTACTGCGGCCCACAAATGGTCGCTTGCTCATCTAACTGGTGCCAAGTGAGAGCAGACAGGTTATGCCAGACCCTTGCCTCTGATCTACTTCAGCCTGCTCTGGGCTTTGCTGCTGCCTGTGCTGCTGGGCTCCAGTTGATATGCTTTATGGTTGGAAACGGCTGCCATGAAGTCATAGCAGACTCTGCAGAGCACTACAGTGGTTCATCTGGTAGTCTCAGAGAAGAGCAAGATATAATAACAGGCTATTTTAAAGGGGTTTTAACATGCTATTTTATTGTATCCCGAGTCTCATTTGCTTTCCTCGAAGAAGTCTGTCAGACTCCACCCAGTACGCGGTAACTTTAATGCTTGAAGTTCTGTAATTAGCTGCAACTACTTAGATATGTGGCAGAAGGTAGATCATTTTTCAAATAGTTTTTTCTGTTTGCCCTTGAAATTTGGATGTTACAGAGGTGTCTCTGAGAGAGATTCTCAGAATTACATTCCCTTGTACACAATAAATATTCAACTTCTAGTGAATCTGGTATCAGAATCTGCAGTTATATTTAGGTCTATATCTGAGAGTCTGGCTTGAGCAGGGAGACATCTGTCTCTTTACCTTACCTAAGACCACTTTTCCTGCAAGTAATACTTTTGTGCTTTCTGTATTAGTATGCCTTCATGCCTGTTCTTCTCACTTTGATAATGAATATATAGATGAGAATAGCAAATGTATCTGCCATTAAATTGCATACCGGTAAGGAGGAGTAGTCTTAGAAAACAGCTTTTGAACTTTTAAGCCAGAAGTGTTTGTACTAGGTGCTTTCTTTTTTATTCTAATCTAGCATGAAATGTGTCTTAAGCTGAATGCACTTGTGCTGAGGCAAAATATGCTACTTACAGCTTGCATGTTTCTCAAATGAATCATAAACATTATTTACAGTGCAGAGTTGTGCTCTGCACATACATGCACACACTTACACACACTGCTTTCCTGTAGAGGTACTGATTTCTGCATCAAGTCACAGTATAGCTCAGGTTTGAAAGCTGGATAACCATGCCAAGGCTGGGTGCATAAAAGATAAGTATATGAATACTCATTGCTGGTAACCAATAAACAGCAAGAAGCTAAATGAGCATACTTTCCTTGCCTCTGAGTGTTTTGCAGTTCCCAAAACCTTTCTGTCAGTTTGCCTTACAAAGTGTAGACCTCATATCTGATTAGCTAGCCAGCAAGGGAGGTCACATGTTCTAGATGTGTGTCGTTGTCCAGGATATATAAAAATTTTTATATATATATACACTACATGTGGTAAATTAAGCTACTACTGAGAAAATAATTCATGAATCCATCTCCTAAGAGTATGGCATAAAAGAATTGGTGGTAATTTTTTATGTGAGCAAGAAGATGATGTTGTTGAATGCTCATGGGGGGAGCAGAGGAAAGCAGAAATGTCTGCAGAGAGCCCTACCTGTTTCAAATGCAAACAGTTGCACAGTAAGTTGCATTTAGTTTAAAATCTTACATGGCTGAAGTCTCACTTTCTGTTAGAAGATCCCTGTGGTAGTGCCAGCCATCTTTATGAGCCCTGTAGAAACATCTTTAGTTATAGCTATTAGAGAGAGGCTCTCCTCTACCTCCTCCTCCTGCTGGCAGAGATCCCAGATTGGACACGTTTGGCTGGCAACTTGCTCACCTGCATCAGCTGACAGTGCTCAAAGGCATCCCAGAACACTTTGCTCCCATCTTCCTCAAGGTGAGAACAGCTCCATGACAGACACACTCAGCACACAGTCTGTCAGCACCAGAGGGTGCAGGTGTGAGATTTGCCTTCACGCTAAGTGGAGTCACACATGAGTTCCTGACATAGCCTGCAATGAGGATTCACTCCAGCTGCCTGATTAGTACTGGAGCCAGCCAAACCATTCAGTACCTACCTCAGCACTTCCTGTTCCTTTGGAGTTTAATCCTACACAACTATTTTTTCCTTACATTTAATATAATAAATAAATCATGCTATCAAGTGATGTGCATGGGAGACAATGGGGTGACCCAGAACTATTTGCATATTTGTACAAAGCTCATTTAATTTCCCCAAATTGCTCTCTTGTTTAGAAAGATCTTGTTTGTTTCAGATCAACCTGACAGTGTAAATATAAATCTATGCTCTGATGCTATAATCTGAGTCTTTAATAAAGCCCTCTGAAGCAGAACTTATACCTTCAGCCCTCTAAGTTATATATCCATTACCTCTTACACCTTAATTTACACTCATGGTTTATACAGCAATAAGAAAGTTTTTAAATATAAAATCTACGTCCTTGGGTAATCCACTAAAAACACTTATTTACAGTGAGAGCATCAGAGAAGGGGATTACTAATAGCTTTCCTTCCCCAACTACGCTGCAGGCAGCAAAACAATGGAATTAAATTTGGCTTTATGTGCAGTCTAATCAAATGATTCCAGGATTACTGACTCTCTCTGGCTCCTATGGTAATGAATACATAAAACTAGTCAGTTCTGCAGTCTTGCATTTGTACTCCTGCCATTGGATTAGCTCAAGGCAAGCTTGATGAGGTGAGAAGAAAAAGACTGGAAGGGAAGGAATTAGGAATCAAGGGAAGTTTAAGAGCTAGGGTTGATTTGGATTGGTAGAATTTCATTGGAGTCAATAAGGACATCTGGGTGATGACTCAATACAAAATTTGGCCATAATATTTAGATACAGGAAAAATGTTCTCCTCAGTTCTGTGAAGCTGAGCAGAGTCATTTATTGGATACTTTTTTGAGTATTATCATTTTGTTTTTGATGGGGGGGATCTTTTGGTATGATATTATATGTTAGTAGAATTAGTCTGCTTTGTACATGTCCCATACCTGTAGGTAAAAACAATTACTTCATTTGTTGTAATTACATAGCTTGCATGGTGTGCAGCAGTTTCAGTGAAAGCTTTGCAAACACAGTCTTCAACTTCACTAAACTGGAAAAAGAATTCACTGAAGTAGGTAGTATAGGCATATGAATTACATATTTGGGCAATTGTTTTGCAGAATATAGTCAGTTTGATCTGGAATCCTGTGATGTGCTAAGCCTTGTAGAGGTGCTTGGATACAGCCTCATGCTTCACAGTGATTTTGAAGAGAGGGGAATCTGTTAAAACTGTAAATGGTTTTATTATAACTTTCTCAGCTTCCTGGCTGCAACAGCTCAGCCCCAGTCTTGCTCCCCTTTCTATGGGGTTTTATCAGTTCTGCTGCAGAATCCTGCCTGATTATGTGAGGAGTACTGAACTCCTCCTGCCTGAGCTGGCAGTGGGAATTGCTAAAGGGTGCAGTTTTCTTCTTTTCCCTGCGGTATTTGGAGCAGTTGGGATTACATGGAAGGCATTCACCGAATCATCAAAGACCCAGTTCTTCAAGCCTTTCCTTAATTTCTGCTCAGTACTTACTCAGGCGAGGATCCAGTTGACTTCCTTGAGTTCAGGTTCAGGAAAAAAAAAAACAACTCCCAAGAAAAACAAATTAATGACTTGGCCTCAGGTCTGATGTCATACTCCATTTCCTTTCACTTGAAGTCTTCATTTTACCAGGTAGTGAAACCCCTAGAGAAGGTGGAGAGGGCTTGTTTAAAGCACCTTTTTTTCTCCCACGACATAAAGTAGATGTTGGGGCTCCAGAGAGCTCTGAGGAAATACAGGCAGTATGACTAGCATGTAAGAACCAAGTAGGGAAAATGGCACTAGCTTCTCTAAATATGTAGAATATAGGCAATTATTTGAACAACTCATTTCTCATAAACTCTGCAGCCCTCTTTAGAGTTCTTTATCTTATCTGTAGCAGGTCATGATGGCATTTCCTGGTGCAAAGAAGACCCCAAAATGCCACAGGATAAGTGTTGTTTCCTGCCCTGGCACACCCAACACTGCCTGCCATGCCCCCAAGGGCAAGCAGACTTTTGTCTGCCTGTTCTTTGGAGATATATACATATGTTGTCTTGCAACGGACAAAAGATCACTTCTTTGTCACTGCTTGTTGATTCAGTTTATTCCCCCTTTGAGAATGAAATTATAATCCAAAGAAATTAATAATGTGAAGTGCCAGTTCCATTTTCCCATCCCTCTGTTGTGAGGAGGACTTAGCTGACCCCAATCTCCCCTTTTTGAGGTCACAGGCTCAGGCATGAACAAAGCCTCACTCAAGCTATGCTCCGTTCTTGCATATTTAGGCTCCAAAGAACAAGATGGAAAAAAACTTAGCCTTCTAGATCTCCTACACCCAACTGCTTCATGAACACTCTGAAAGGGCCTTGCCCTTTCCAATTCAAGTTAGCATCTCTGATTCAAAAGACCAGACAAATGCACGATTGTTCCATAGATATGTCTGCCTTAGTTGAATGTCATTACTAATACTGGAATGTTGTCAGAGTAGATATCCTGTAGTTTTCTAGGGCCAGATGCATTCTGTCTTTGCCAACCGTATTGGCAAACACACAAACACACACAAGTACATGCTCAGGCAAATACATTTGCAAAGGGTTCTCAAGCAGTATAACTGCTTGCAAATATGAAACGTAGCAGGACATACAATAACCCTGGGCAACCCCAATGGATGATGTGGTTGTGGACAGCAATGAAATTCTCTGGGTCCCTCTACAGATGTGACACTTAACTGTGAGAAAATAATTTGCAGCCCTACAGCTCAGTGAGGTTTGGAGAAATGTGAAACTTGCACCTCCTCTTTAGCTAACAGGTTTCTGAGTGTTTTAAAGCCAAGTAAAACATTCACAGTCACAGGCCTTTCAAGTTTCTTTCATGCAAAAAGTACTTTAGTAATTTTTAGTAGTCATAAACCAGTATGAATAAGCAACAACCCTGTGCTTGCTTCATAAAGGATTGTTGCAGTTCTGGTTTTGTATGTGTTTGGATTTTGAGAGGAAATGCACTAAATGGCCTTAGTTACTTCACTTTATTTACCACATGTTGCTTTTTTTCATCCTGTTTCACATTTTTCATCTGTTAATTAACCTTGTGAAGGTGCCAAACATAATAGGCTTCCCCCAGCCCCAACTGCCCCATTCGTGATTTCATTATGGCTCAGTTTTTCACAGTTCTTTCTTCCTTCAGCGCCATCATCATGATTTGGTTTCTGTTCTTCCCTTCGTTCCTTCTTTCCCTTCAGTACCCACACATTCCCTGGGTAGTAAAGAAAAGGTAACAGAAAGGTTCTAAGGATGCTCTGTGGCTTAAGGGCATTGCTTGTACTTCCAGGGTTCCTCTGAAGAAATGTTTCCTCTGGAAAGCTTCAACTAGTGTGAATTCCTGAAACCCTGTTGCCCTTCAGTGGAACTGCAATGGTGTATACCAGCAACAGATCTGGTGGCCTTCAGCTTCTATTTACTTCTTCAGCTACTAAATCTATTGGGACATAGATGAAGTGAGGAGCAGCAGCTCTATAGTTACAATTTCAGGATCCATTTTAATGAAACACACTGGAGCGTCACTAACACAGTGTGATTAACACCAATCACACTGTTAATCTGAGGGTCCATCCTGCTCCTGTAAACCAGAATCAGGCCCTAGCTGAGGATAAGCATAACTACCAGTCCAATCCTTCAGTCAGTCCTCAGACCATGACTAAGTAGTTTCTCTGATGTCAGTGATAATGACTGTACAGTCAAGAATCCCATCTGTAATGAACACAGCTCCTAAGTATGGCAGATTCATTAAAAAGCAATTAATCTTCCTCACCAGAATTTTGTTCTCAATCAGGTGACATAAATTACTTTTATGCTAGCTAGGACCTATAGGAGGATAGGTCTATTATATGGTCAGCTACCTACACCAGTCCAAAGAAAGAGGAGATGGATGGCTCATAGAAAAGGCAGATATAATTCCCATCAGCAATAAAATGGAGGGTAGATGTTGAATTTATGGAATGCAATGTGTTTCAGGAAAAGAAGTAAAGGCTAGAACTTTGTTGAGTTTTATGTTTGGAGAAATCTTAAAATTGTTATTTATTGTCCTTCAGCAAAACTGTCAATTATTGCAAATACTTCACAGCTAGTGGGGAAATTCTATATATTTCTTTGACTTCAACAAAGGCAAGAATGGAACAACCTCACTCCAGAGAAGTGGAACAGTTTATTATACCAGCTTCCTTTTCTGAATTGTCAAACCTTTGACTGTTAAATACTTATAAATTATATTTATAGACCAGATCTTTCTTGCTGTTACCCATATGAAAGGCTTTGTTGCTTCTACCAGTGCGTGGATATAGATATTAGAACATGGTTGTGGATAAGGTGGTTCTGTGTAACATGCTGATCACCACAGTATCTGAAAGTCCACCTCCACTATTTAGCAAGATCATTAACACTTTGCACTGCAACACTAAAGGTTGCAATACCAACATACTCAAAAAACACAGGTTCTGTTACCTTACCACAGGCAGAAAGACAGAAAGCAATGCATCTTAACATAACCTCAGGAATGCACAGCTTTATGTTTTCTCTTTCTTTCTTTTCTGTGCAAGAGAAAAAACTTCTTAATTACTTGCCCAGAATTGAAAATCAACTTTTCTGGTAAGTTTTTTGCAACAGAGGTCTCACTAATGTCATGAGCAGTGGCACAGCATAGCATAGAGTGATGTTCTGATCTGTTATCTCAGAATCTTGTAACTTAAATCAGAATATCTGATCTCAGAATACTTTCTGGCACAAATAAGAACAAAGGTTTTGTGAGTTCTTCAGTTTGCAAGCAGCATCCTGGATAGCTATATTGCTTTACCTGTTTTGCAGCAAACAGTAAAGCTTTAAAAGCTCTCTGAGAAAAGTTTTCAGTTTCTCAAATATCAGTGTTGATTTTTCTAAGCTGAGGCAGGGTTCATTTCAGTGGTTTTGTGTTCATCTTTTATTGATTTATATTTAGCATAAGCATTATAGCCACATTACAAATGGAATTATATACCACACAAAGGTTATTGGATTTACTTAAAACAGCTGTAAGGCTCACCAGTGCCTACTTGCACACCATAGTCCTGCCTCTTGGTTAGCTTCATAAATGAACATCCACGCCTGAACTTCTAGAGGTCTCATTCAGTAGGGAAAGTAACTACAGAGGCTTCATGTTCTTCATTACAGAGCTGCCTGAGAAAGAATACTCAGATTTTTTTCTCAGCTTTACCTATTCTCTGCCTTGCAATCAGCACTTGCAAAAGTGCAAGTGTTTCACAATGTTGTTTAATTTCAATGTAACAGAGGGAAAAATAATATTTTGCAGTCTGAGAGTTTGGAGAGTGCAGAGACTGGCAGCCAACAGTTGCCAGCAGCCTAGACCACTTATTATGTATGTTTTTGATCAAAAAATGAAACTCCAATGAGGAAAACAAGGCTTGAATTTTCCTAGTTAATCTAGATAACCAAAAGAGCTAGAATGCTCAGCCTCACTGAATATACTACTTTCCACAGTCCTTTTCCAGACAGCCCTGGTTACTACATCCAAACCCACAAGATCTTGGTTGCTTAAATCATAACTATCAAATTATATTTCATTTTTTTGATGAAACCACAATAAAGCACACAATCCTAACTGAAAGAAAAGCAGGTAAGAATGATGATACAGCTAATTTTTACCACCTGGAATAAGAGAGCTCTTTCTTTATGAAATTTTTATGCGATTTGAGACCGCTGAAGAAACAACAGTCTGTAAAATTGAATCAATACATTAAAAACAGACAGTGAAGTTAGTCTACATGCAAAATAAGCTAAAAAATAAAATGACATATACAGCTTCTGTGTGGATGTTTGTATTAACTGCTTTCTGGGTTGGGGAGAAATTCTCTGTGTAAGTCAATATAATTCCCTAGATGCTAACTGAGCTACTCAAAAGCTGAAATCGGTCCTCTGTTTTGAATCAGGGGTTCAAGTTTTAATCTGGAAAATATTGGTAGCTACCACAAAGTTTTTCCATTTGCATATTGCTGCCATATCTCCTGGGCTGTAGCAGTATTAAGAATAGCATCTGATAGTGCCTGGCTGTGACTCTGAGGTCTGAAATTGCTGAGGAGTTGCACCATAGGAAAAGCCCCAGGGAGAGTTCTGTCTGACTCAGACAGGAAACTCTTCAGCAGCATGTGCTCCAATGATAGCTCTGCAGCCAGCACGTTCACTACAGGCACCATACATCCCATTTGCAGCCCAGAAGCCTACACCCACTCAACAGTCAGGTGGGGAAATCCCAAAGCTGTTCTCAGTTGGAGGACTGAGAAGGTCCTCACTACCTGGTAGGGGTTATTCAGCAGTTCAGCCTTTAAGTTCCACAGGGAAAATATTTGTAAATTCCGTGGAAGAAACGGGCTGTTACATGACAGTAAGGCACACTAATATTTTGTAGAAGATCAAGCATACATACTGCCACTTTCCAGATGTGGACTGTAGAAGGAATAGAATATTAAACTGATTATATGAAAGCTTCTTTATTGCTGCAGTGAGATCTCTTCCTGTCCATTCTGTCCACTGTGTAAATTCATGAGTTTCCAAATACTTTTAGTGCCTCCTTCTCCTTAAACTCTCAAACCTAATCTCGTTAAACAATCTAGAATGTATCCAGATGATAGCCTCTAGAGATGTTCAGTGATAGGGGGGTATATACATTTGTAACTTCATGATCTCTTCCCAAAGCAGAAATTGCTACTACTTCACGCCAGCAGTTTAGACATCAGTAGCAAAGGATGTGAGGCAAATTCCTCTTCACCTGTCAATGGGAGGATCATCTCTAAAGAAAAAAGCTCTGAAATGAGCAAAAGCAGCAGCACTGATTATAGAGTGGGCAAACACTTTCTCTCATGAAAACTCATTTTAAAAGATGAAATGCCCAACACACAGCAAAGTTGATGTCCATTAATCTAATCACAGAGTACAAATCATGTCAGTTGTTAAATTTATTGGCATACAGTGGTTATTTTCTGGGGCTTCAGCGCTGTAGCGTAGTTTTTATGCCTCCATCACAAAGTTGCTTCTTTTGTTCTTGCTACTTACAAATTCTGTTTTAAGCTACATATTTAGTCAGCTACATCCCCTCTAAGAGAATTAATGTGCAGCTGGAGCAGATGAGATAGTAGGACAAGCAGTAGAGCTAGATGAAGAGAGTACATTGCAAACAACTAGAGCCTGTATTGACACCCCCAGATTGCTGGGGCTTTATCCCACTAGGTCTGCCCCTGCTCTGCTGCTTAATTATCCTCACAGTAAAATTACTTTCATTACATCCAGGAAGAAAACAAACAAACCTTGTTCCGATTTATGATCACTGTCTCTCATTCTGCCACTATTCACCTCTGCAAAGAGCCTGACTCTGTAACTTCTATATGTACTGTGGGCAGCAGGTGCCCTGAAGCCTTCTCTTCTCCAGGTTGAACCATCCCCACTCCCTCAGCCTCTCCTCACTGGGCAAGTGCTCTAGCTATGGCTGCCTTGGGAGTTCTTTGCTGAAATCACTGCAGTTGGTTGACAACCTTCACATACTGGGGGGGCTGGAACTGAACCCACCACCCCAGATATGGTCAGGCAAATGCTGAGCAAGGAGGAATAATTTCCTTCATCTCCTGGCTGTGCTGCTGCTTATGCAACTCAGGGTGCTGTTAGCCTTCGCCACTGCCAGGAGCCTGCTGGCTCAGGCTCATCCAGCTGTCCCCAGCGCCCCAGGCCCTTCTCTGCAGAGCTGCTACTCAAACAGGTCATCCCAGTCTGTTTCTTGTTGAGTGTGTCTGTCCTAGCCACAGGGCAAGGCTTTTGCCCTGGCTGAATTTCATGAGTATCATGTCAGCTCGTTTCTCCCATCTAGGTCCTTGTGAATGGCAACTCTGCCTTTGAGCATATCAGCAACACTCACTCCCATCTCCTTCCATTTCGGATCATTGAAAACTTGATGATGCTCCTTTTCCAGACCTGGGACAGGCCCCTGAGCAGCTCCACTTGTGGCCATTTACAAATATTTGTGTGTAACTTTTTGTCATCCATACTTTAAAAAGCTAAAATAGTTGCAAGTTGTGCACTAGAAAAAAATTAACAGTAAATCTGCCTAAATATGATGTTTCCAGAAAACTAGTTGCAAGATGGTCTAAAGAAAATGAAATTCAGCTGCCAAATATTTTGTAAGGCAGCAGGAACGATGGAGTACTTTTTCACATTATTTTAACATTTCCCTATCTAACAAATTTGTGAGGCTGGTAAGAGGTGACTTAGACTTCAGTTATGGCTTAGCTCCAAAGTAACTCCATAAACAAATATATAGGAGGGCCAGTATGCAAAAAACTGAATTGGAGATTTGTATAACAAAAGGGTAACCTGTGTGTATGGCAGGACACTGTTCAGGAAGCTAACATCCACTTTGGTCTAATTTCACTATTGCCTGTCTTTGAGCCCACCTCTCTGTGGCCCTGACCTCAGAGTTTGTAAGCTGGGTATTGTACTAGTAAAAGCAAAATGAAACATTCTTTAAAGGTAAGATTTCTTTTCACTACTAAAACATACACACACAATGAGGCAAAATGCCAAAGATGTCATATTTAAAGCATAAAAGATTCAGAGCCAGAAATTCCCTGCCTTCCTTAGAGGTGTGAATATTACTATGTAGTTTTTACTCTGAGTTTTGGCTCCGTTCTCACTCAGTTGTTGTCTTTATTCATAAACTCAGAAATTCTGCTGAGTATGTCAAACTCCTCTTTTGCTGCTGTGGCTGAACGTACTTTCTTCCATTTTAAGAATATTCCTTGCAAGTCTCCTCTCTGGCAATAAGTTCTTGTACATTTGTTGGCTTAATTTTGCTGAAAAGATGGGACAGGTAAGCTTGCAAAGAAAATAATCCTTCCTCTTAACCCTTCTACAGTTTTGCATTTGCTATCTTACCTGCATGATTAACAGGTTAACTGATATGATAGTTGTTCCTTTTTTTTAATAACTTCAGGCAGAATTTTGTGACTGTGTCCTATTATTCCCACTTAAGTGTCCATCAGCTTCAGTGCAGTTCTCTGGACTTCTAAACCATGAAATAAAGTGCTGAGACTCCTGCCTATCATGAATGGCTCGGTCTGTACGCATTACACAGCTCATCTCTGAGCAAACATTAACTTCATAAATGCAAGCAGCAGAGCTGCATCAGCCCAGCACTAAGCCCAGATAAATTAGCTCCCCTTGCCCCCCCATTAAGTTTACCTAAAGCTTTTCAACATCTTAGGTTGCACCTTGTTTTTCCTTCTCTAAATACCTGGGATGGCTGCATGATGTCTGAGCAGCACTCTTGAGCATCACTCAGTTGTGTTCCCATTAATTCTAAGTAGAGAACATCTTCCTGACCTTTGTAATATAAAACCTCCCACTCTTGAAGCTCCTTTGCTTTTGACACATGGGTTGTTATTGGAGTCAGAGTACTTAGCAATAGAGAGACAAACTGAAGCCATTATCAAAAGTATGGCTCTGTTATCTGTATATCTGAATGGGAAAAGTATGACACCTTTAACAGTGAGCTACTACACACAGAGTACCAAAACTACCTTTCCCAAGGAGACTTGATGCAATAACATGGGATGATGACACAGGATTTATTTGAAGATATCACCATCATCACAAGTTTTCAGCTTGTGCACTCTGTCTACAAGCATAATAGTTTTTAAACATGGATGATCTGACAGGTCCAGATATTATCCACAGTGACTTCAAAAGCAGGATAGGAGGAGGACAAAACTGGAGTATCCACTGTGCTTACGGAGAAAGAAAATATTACTGTGAAGAGGACTCAGACAAAGTGCAGAATTGAGAATGTAAGAATAGTATTAAAGTTTTGTGTTCATTGATATGAGAGAGACCTTTGAAACAAGGCATTTAACTCTCCTATCTAGCACAACTTTACAGTGTCAGATGCACACAACCTCCACTTTTAACTGATTATCTCTTTTTAAAAAATATTTAGGGTGAGCAGGCACACTACTTACTTAGATACTGCATAAGAAATCATTTATCAAAAAGAAATAGGTGCCATTTGGCACCTGCTGTAATTGCTATGATGGAAATAGCAATACATAACTATCAGAAGAAAGGGTGCCACACTTTTAAAGAGCTTAGAGCTATTTTATGTATTTCTAATGGCCAATGAATAAATAATGTGGCATACATTTTACATGTCTGTGAAGTAATGAATTTGAGATTAAATCATACATAATGATTTTAAGGTGCTAGACACATTTAATATACTGAGGAAAAAATTGCTTTGATGTGAAGCATGAATATAATTACAAGCATGTTGAATAGTTTCTGGAGGTACCTTCTATACATGAATAAAATTATTTGGCTCCAACAGTGGACCCATCATGAAAAGGCAGACCTATAGCCCTCATCCCAGATGTTTAGCTCATCTTGCAGATGTCCAGTCATTAAAAACAAGTTCTAAATATACTTGATTTTACCTGATCCTGCCACTTCTTGCTACTGTAGTCTTCAACATGAGCCATTACAAGGGACACATGAACACAGCTGAACATGTCCATAAATGGGTGGGGAGGAATTTAAAAGTAAATAATTATAATGAACCCCTTATATTACCTTCTTCCTGCAAAAGAAAAACCCTCTGTTCATCAGTTACAAGTATTGTTCAAATAGTAATAAAAAAGTATATTTTTTTTCTTCCAAAATAAATGATGTCTGTTTTTTCTTTTTTTTTTTCTCACTGGTGGGAAATGAGATAATATTTTAGTAATAGATTTTTTTAGTAATTTGTTTTAACACTTACGGAGAAAGCGCATTGTCTGCCAGGCAGATGAATCTTCCGTCAAAGAATTTCAGATGTGATTTTTTTTCTTAGTGTAATAAGACACTATGCATTTTGTCCTGTTCTCTGGAAGGGGTCTCAAAGAAGCAATTAATATCAAACTGAATGACTGACCAACCATCTGCCAATTCCAGCACATTCAATACAACTGATGCTTTATTCAAACGCAGAGTCAGAGACTCTGCCACTAGAAGAAATGATTTAGCTCAGATAGGAAGGCAAGAATGATATGCAATTATACACACAGTGAAACCTGCTCATATAAGACTTTGATGCAGTAAAAGCCTTTTTCTGCTGCAGAAAAGGAGAAGAGATAACAGGAAATATTTAGTAACTTGCAATACATAAGATTCAAGGCAAGTCATACCAAATCTTTACTTGTCAAGAAGTTGTCTGGGGAAGGGGAAGAGTTGCCTCGTTACAGGAGGTTTTGCTGTTTAAACTCAGATATTCAGAGATGCTGGAAGGATTAAGCACTCAAATCTGATTTATTTTGGTGGACTTGGGCAATACAACTCGTGTTTTGACATCACAGAAGGCAGCTGCAGGGACAGGAAGCTATCCAACAAAGGGAGAGGAAATCCTGGGTTTGGTTCAATAGAATATAAATGAAGAAGACATGATAATGAATAAGGAATCAAAGCTTGCAGAAGACATTTTGTGTCAGCTTCTGCCCACTGATTTGGTGATAGCCTATAAATCAGCTGCAAAGTCAGATGGAAAAGCCATGTGAGTTTTTCTACAACCTTGGGAGAACCTGTAGGTCTGCACTATTTTTTTTTTTCTCAATTACATTGCTTAGCTGCAGGGAACAGGTTAGAATCTTGTCTGGAAACAGGGGCATAAAATCCTCACATGGGTTACCATTTCTGTGCTTACACACAAAGTGTCCTCACATCACTGCACAGGATGTGTAATGAATTTAGAAACAGGATTTCTCAAAGTAGGACTTTCATAGCTAGTTTTAGAGATTGTAGAGAAAAATATAATGATAGTGATCAAAAGTAAAAAGGATAGATCAGAGAATACCTATTTTTCCTTTTTTTCTGTTTTTACCCTGTTAAAATAATGCTACTCTGCTACGTGACAGAAATCAGGAAGGGTCATATCAACCAAGCTTATCTGTACAGCACGGAGTTCTGGCAACAGGCACAAAGGGTTCAAACTTTTGCAGAAGTGAAAGTGCTAGTTTATTTACTCTTGAGACTGTTTATCAAAGCTCTGCTTTGATATTACACAGAGACAGTCATTTAGAAGTTGATTTTGAGTCACAAACAGCTCTAGGATATGAGTATGCTACAATTCAGGCCTTTTATGAGTAGAGTTTGAAACAGAGCTTGCTTCTTGACCCAAATGATCAGGCTTTTGGATTAGCTAAGTATCTTCATTGTTGATCTGTTAATTCTTCCTTGAAGCACCCACAGACAATATAGTTTCCACACTTCAGATATCATAGAAAATCAACGCTTCCTCCTAAAAAATGTTTCTGAAATCAGCTGCTCAAACAGTGCATGGTTTGCTTGTAAGACAAATTGAAACTGATTAGCAGCGTGTGAAAATGATTGCTAGCAATTAAGTCACAGTTCTTATAGCCAGGCACATTGCAAAACTGTAAGAGTAGGGGGTTTGTGGTTATCTGTGGAAGAGTGATATGTTTATTCTTAAACCAGGCCTTTGCCTGTTATGTTTTGCATTTTTTAGGTCAGTGAGGATTTATTTGTTTGTTTAAAGTAAGGGAAATGAATTGGCATTAATTTTTGGTCTCATTGATTTAATTTTGTGTAGAGGAAAAAAACTTTCTGGGACTGAACATTAACTGCTTCTGTGTAATCTGAGACTCTTGCTGTATCTGCTGCATCTGCCAGCTCTTTTTAAATATTGTTGCTGATATTTGTCAACCTACTGAGCCCAAGGACGTGAAACCTAGTCAATTTAAAATAATCCATATTCCTTAGCACTTATTATGGCTGCTGCTATTTTCTGCTACTATTGGGCAAAAAGGTAGAAGACTTCTAGACCACTGTCCAGCTTGTCTATAGTCAAATCTGCTTCCTGTTCAAGGTTCTTGCTTCACTTATTCATCCAAACCAGTCTGCAGAAAAGGGTACTGTGGGAAATGTGGTTGGAGTTCTTAACACTAAACTTTACTTGCCCTGTGTACAGCTGCCTCAAAGAGAAGCTCTGTTTTGCCTTTCTCAGAACCTCTGAGAGGCAGCTGTAGCCACCAGGTTTAACCACCTTGTTATATTGACAGAGTGGCAGCTTTGATGGCTGTTGGGAGGTGATGAGGTAATTCTGTACCTATGCCTGTTTTCACTGTATTTCTAGATAGTGTTTCCTCCTCCGTGTTACTGAGTGTGTCTGCTCAGCAACATACACAGTATGGGGAGGAAATTTTAGTTGTTTCTTTGGGCTGCCTTGCGCAGTTCTGTTGCAATATTGAGACCTTCCTTGACTGAAGTATAGCACCTATCCAAAAAGGATCCACAGCACTTTTACTCTGTCACCACAGAGGGTGCTATCGCAGGAGGACTTGCTATCTTGGAGGGAAACAAGGGCACAGGAAATCTTCAGGCTATTTTCGCTCCTACTGAAAATTGAGTCAAAATGCAAATAGGATAGATTTCTCTGCACCAGTTTCTTTCCAGCAGCAAAGAGCTCTGCAGACTTAATGATTTGGCTGCCTGCTGAGAGATGTATGATATGCAACTATTTCCCAATAGGTTTCTACCCTGAAACATATTCTTTTCATTTCCTTCTGCCACCGAACATTAAAGTATAAAGGGCAAGAATAATTTTAAGAGACGTTCCTTATTGCAGATGTGAAACTCTTATTGGTCCTTGTAAGTTAGTACACACCTAAATATATAATCAGACTATCAGACCCTGGGTATCCCAGGAACAGCTGGTGTACTGGCTGCTTAAGGCTAATCTTCATTTAAGAGAATATGATTGCAGTTGAATACAGTGAAAAGGTATGATTCTGCAAGTCCCTGCTGCTCAAAATGTTCTGTTTCTATTCCTGCTATTTGAGGTCTCAAAATTGAAAGGCAACACAGCTTTATGAAAATTAAGTTTTTATTTCATCTTGATAGTGCTAAAGTTAAAAAGTATTAACCTTATGTTTCTAATTCTCTTCTCTGAATTTCTGAACTTTGTTATTTATTATGAATCTTTGTTAAATAAAACATGAAAATCCTGTATCTCCTTGAGCTATAGCAATGCTTAGTCATTTCTGTTGTCTCAAACTGAAATAGTAAAAAATATAAACCATTTTTAGAAGACAAAGAACTAAATACCTCTGGTAATCCAGCAAAACAAATTGCTCAATATATTTCTTAACAGCTCTGAGCTTTGCGATATAAATTTTCGTTTTAACAAAAAAAAAAAAAAAATCACAATTTCTTTAAACAATTTGTGGCTTTTATTTTATACTTAACTGTTGTATTTAAGTAGCACTCTTTGAATCCTGCTTCCTTTTATGGACTTTTCCTCAAGAAGCTGTATTATATCAGTATTTCCCATGCTTATAGGATAGGTCTTCAAGTGTTTTTACTGTTCCTTAATCTCTGTTTAGTCCTTTTACTTTTTTTCCCTCTTTTTTTTTTTTTAACTAAGCATTTTAAATTGAAATTTCAAATATTTTTTACATTTGTGCTAGGTTATAATCAAAAGTATTTGTCAAACTTTGTGACTAGTAGAATACTTTCAGTTGCTTCATTATTATTTTCTTTGATAAATTCATTATTCACAAAAAAAGACGTATATGAGTTCTTTCACAAAAACTACTTTGTAGATAGTATTACAGAAATGCAGAGGATGATTTGGGTGAACTTGGTAATCCTGAATGTTCATTTATTGGGGAACATAAAGACTAGAATTGTTTCAGAGGGGTATATGTAAAATGGGAATCTAGGATGCAGTGAGAAAATAATAGCAATATTATTTCATCTCAAAAGGAAATACCACTGTAGGAAATGATAAATCAAGCAGACAAATGATAAGTCAGTGCAGGAATGTTTCACTGTAATGGAATGATGAAGCTGAATACATTGTGAAATGTTTTATTTTATTTTAATTGAATGCTGTGGTTACTGTTTCACAGTCAATACCACAGAAAAGACTATATCAGTGTATAATTTGGAGATACATTTAATCACCTCTTACTTTGCAGGCTTTAAAATATGAAAAAGAAAATATTTTTCAGGCATCTCCTGAAGGAATAGGTTTTCCCCTGGTTACACACAGGGATACTATGGCCACTCTAACGACAAAATTAATTTTAAGGTGATTAAAATGTACATTTTACTAGTTTGTGATATACAAACTATTAGAGTAAAATAAATACCATGTTTGTAATTTCCAGGGGAGTACAGTTGTATGTTCAGTTTCTTCAGTCATTAGCATTGAAATGGAGAGAGAAAAAAGGCAAATGTCTGCCCTTCACTCTCACCTCAGAACCCCTAGCCAGTGCCTGAAGAATAGCCCGCTGCTCTATTAGCATTTACAGGACTTCATGCGGTACTTGGCGTCACAATAGCTTAGTTTGGATAGTCAGAAGTTTATTGTAGCACTTGTGAAAAGATCTCAATTGACAGCTCTGTATAGTGAAGTGTTTGGTTATTTGGTCCCAGAAAATTTACAGCAGTTCCTTCCAGGTGTCTGCACATGAGAACCACCACACTACAGAACTGCCTGGGGGAGCAGGAGAAAGAACCTCATTTCTCTGCCCATAGCATCACTGGGATTAAAGTTACTGATAGTTACAGTTGTGTAAAAATCTTCAGTGTGCATAAAAGGAGAGCAAAACACTAAAGCAGAAGGAACCAGAAATGGTATGTGCCTTAACAAACCTGCTTTTTAATTGAAAGCAATTTGGCTTCAGTGTGAACAGTAGTAAATTACAACATAAGACTCCTACAAGAATGTTGCAGTTAGCAGAAAGTTATTTATATGTGGATTTTTTAACGCCCAGGAAATTGAGAGGTAAGGTTAAATTCACAAGCTACAGAATGCTTGAAAGATTGAAAATTCATAGTTAAGGTACACAAACTTACTGTCACAGATGATAAAAGCCCCTATCACCCAATTCGTCATCTACATTGTAGTAAATAATAGGTTTTGATCAAGCATTTAAAAAAATATTTTAAGTACTCAGCAAATCTGTAAAAAACATTGTACTTGTACTTCGATGGAAAACCCAGGAAGGGTCTGTGTGTGTGTCTGTATTTTTGGCTGGCCCTTCTCTGCTGATGAACTAAAATTAGAATGTGAGGATGGGTTTCTGGGAAGTAATCGCTAGTAAAATCTGGTTGTGTGCATTTAGCTCTGACTGATATATTCATTGAATCATGATGTATGTTGCTTTTTGTCATGTTTTTGCTGTGAGATGGTGAAAACTGAGGAAGGGCTTCCTGTTTCGTCTCATAAATACTGAAAATTCTGAAAAACTGCTTGTCTTTGAATTTCTGGAAGGCACAGAATATTATAATAATTATAAAAATCTCTTTTCAACATAACTACAAGCTTAGAGGATGTTATATCTTACCACTTGCTTTGAATCTTGACTTGGAGGTGTGGGGAAGTAGGAGGGTAGATTATAGAGCAAGGGCAAAATAATAATTAAAATTGTAGATGAGGCATTATTGGCAGTAATTGTAGTAAAATTGTAGATATGGCATGGTGTCCAGAATGATGAATATATAAATCAGGAAACTTTCATGTGTATTGAAAATACAACTTATCATCACATAAATAATTTATGCAGTGTAGTGGTGAGCTTTTAATTTCCAGTACCTATGTGTTGGTTGAGAGTTACTAAGCATGTGTGTTTCATACAAACCCCAAAGTAACAGAGGCACAGCAGAGTTCAGAGTAGAGCTTCCAGAAGCTTAAACAATGTCAGACTTCACTGATGCCCTTTCCAGTTGTGTGGATCCTGCTAGCTTTTCTTCTGGATACAAGTCAAATATAACTGCCTGTAGAAATAATGCAGAAATACATTACCGGTGTTTGAGTTTAATTCTCCCTGTGACCTGGACAGCCTATGAACAAATTTTGAAGCCTAATTAAAATAATGCATTGAAAGCTGTCACTAGATTTGAACACAGAGGGAAGAGGGAGTGACAGTATTTTGATTTGAAAACAAAGCAAGTTAGGAATCAGAGTGAAAAATAAAATCCTCCCTTTATTTGGTGGTTCCCAGGGGTTAAAATGTGAACACAGTGGAAATGTTTGGAGAAGTCTTATGTCTCAGTTTTCCATGCCTCCTTCTTGCATATTGCAAACACTATTATACAAGAACTGCAGGTAATGTTGATTCTAGGAAACAAATGGCTGACAGTTTTCCAAGCTAGCAACAGAGTATTCCTTGCACTGCTGCTGGCTGGTGAAGAAGACCAACATGTTTTTAACAGCCTACAGGGACAGCACTGTTTCGATTTAGAATCAGCACAGAGTATGCCATTCCCTGCCTATCTACAACATGCATCTGTTTTAACATAACAGTACTTTCTATAGAGCTGAAAAAATGTGTTGACATGTTGCAAACTAAAGGGAGATGGAGCTTTCAATGTGCTCATACAGGATACTACTCCCACCAAAGGCAAAAGCAAAGCTTGCTGTGACTTCATATGCATGAAGGATTCAGTCCCAACATCTGAAACAAATACCATGAAAACACAAGTGAGAGAATATAAGGGTTGTGTAATAAACAAGTCCTGAACTAGGTTACTAAGAACAAAGAGTCAACTTCTGACCCTGGCCAGCCAGCCAACTGTTTGCCTGGATGTAAGCAGTTTCTAACTTGGGTTAAAGCCAATTTAGCCTTCTCCCATGCCACCCCTTTTGAGGAAAAGGAAATGTTGATGTCAGTATTCAGCTCTGTAGGCCCTATAGTGAAGTGAAAGTGGGCATATCATGATGAAATTTGGCTGTGAGAGAACATATATAAGTAAGATTATCCACAACCACCAGCCTCTTGAGATTTTCTCCCAGGTGGGTCTCTGTATTAGTATGCTTTTTTTCTGAAACAAGGATTTCTTATTTGATGTTATTAACATAACATATGCAGAAACATGTATGCACACGATTTACTATATGCTGTGGAAGGAAATACTAATTTTTAACCCCAGAATACCTAAGATCAATGAGGAGAAGCTTATTTTATTCTTAGAACTCCAGGTTAAATTTAATAGCAATTAAAACCTGGTGATTCACCTGAATTATTCTGTCCTGGGTTCAGCTGTAGCAGCCATTTTTCTCCTTCTTAGTAGCATATTCCTTTAGAAATAACCACTGCTTTACAGTTCTCTATCCCATCCGCTCTGTAGTTTACATTTCCTTTTTTGCAACCCTGAGTACCAAGTAGACAACTGCGAGTGCAGGGAAAATTTCTCAGAGAAGCAGTGTTCATCTCTTTTGGAAGGTTATAGAAATGTTGGAGGGATTTAGTAGTGCCTTTCAATCAATGCAGAAACAATTATCTTAGTGTGATCCAACTTGTTTATGTGCATTTAGTGGGAGGTGTCCCTGCCCATTGCAGGGGGGCTGGAACTAGATGATCTTAAGGTCCTTTCCAACCCTAACTATTCTATGATTCTATGATTTGTATTCTCTGATTTGAGAATGTCTGCAGAGACGTTTTTGTAAGAGCTAAAGGTAAGCAGTAGTACACCCTTTGTTAAGAAGTCGTGTAATTTACATGGAGCAGTTTCAGTGTGATTAGCTTAAATATGAAAGTGCTATTTGTCAGTTGTAGTTTATAACATAAATAAGCATAGTACGGAAATGATAGAAATGAAATCTCCCCTATTTTTCTTTATTTAGTCTTAATGCATAAAGGTATTGAAAGTAAAATTCCCCCGAAATGGATTATAAGCTTATTCCAGCTCACAACTCAGCAATTTGCTCTACTCCCAGCCAAGCCTAAAAAAGCTATGTCATTATGTGTTACTTATCTCTTGGACTGAATTGCATGTGATTCCACTCCTCTTGTCTTTTTCCTCTGTAACTGAGGGTGTATAAAGATTGATGCAGCTTGAAGAGGAGAACTGGCAAAGTCATACCTGCTGGTAGCTTGGTAGGGTGCTGCTGAGCAATCTCTGTCTCAGACATCCATGTTAAACCTTCGCTTGTGATTCCCCTTTCATTGTAGTTGGAAGTAATGGGTGCTTCTCAGGTTTCAGTTCCTCCACTGTGGCAAGTTTGCCTTCCTGTTGTGAAGAGTGAATGTAGAAGTATGAAGATAGAGCTGTTAATGGTAGCTACAAGTAAAGTGGCTTTACTGGTGATTTCAGTCCTAGTTATGGTTTCTGAAATGCCTGACACAATAAGTATCCTCATTATTTTTCCCTATAGCAAAAGAATTTTTTTTTGTTTTCCTCTATGACTGACAGAGAGGAACATAACTGGGAGATGAATTAATTTATTGACTGAAGTATCAGAAATTTGGGGCACAGGGAAATGTTGTGAATAATATTCTCTTATTATTCCCTTGACTGGAAAATCTATGCAAGAAAATACCTTGACTTTGTTCAGGCTGGAAACATAGCACTTGCTCTTACTGAGGCTGCCACACATGTTCTGTGAGAATTGCAAGTTCTGATAAAGCAGTACAGATGTGAGAAAAGCGGACCACATCCGTCAGCAAGATGACAGAAGATGAAAGGGGGTTTTCCCACTGTTACATCCAGTGTTTCGTTCCTTGAGGCTTCTCTTGATGTGTTTGTCATGACTAATTACATAATCTAAAGTTTTGAACCACATAGCATATGGAATGGAAAAGCTCCTACAAAAGGATGACCAGAAATATATAAATTCCATATTAATTACATAGCTTGAATTAAAGTTACTTGCATGTAAGCATTAGATGGGTAATACAGCAAATTGCTGCTCTCTGTAAGTATTAAACCAATCCTACGAAATCTTGCACTGCTATGAACTTTTGTGATTTATATTGGCTATTAAGAAATATTAAAAATCTCTATCTACGCAGAAGTGCACTATAGCTGGAGGGGGTCCTGGAGATGCTTGCACTATGAAGTGATCCTTCATGAGAAAAGTGCTTTTTTTTCGTTGTTTTTTTTTTTTTTTTACTGACAGCTGCATTATTTACCCTACGATATGCTTCCAAAATATTTCAAGTCGTGGATTAGTTGCATTGTTTTAATTACTAAATGCAGGCTTTTTTAATCAACCATGATTCTAATGCCTAAGGAATTTGCCCAATCCTCTGGTAAATGTTAAGTCTTTGTAGTGAAAGGCATTTGAAGAACAGCTCAGTAGTTTGAGGGCTAAAGAAAATCCATATAAAACAAAGATATATTTTCCTTTTTCTAGTTCTGCACATGAAAATAAAAATGCTGATATGCCATAAGCTATTTGGCCTTCCGCCATTTTTCTAACCTTTGGGGAATGCAGTGCAGAATGGACACTTGTTTGGTTACTAAAACTTCTTTTCAGCCTCACAAAGACTTGGCTTCCCAACCTGATGAAAACATTCTTAGGAGTTTATATATAGCACTGATTCTTTGAGCAGCATTGTTTGGTGACAATAATAACATTATTGTTTTAGCTTCTCAAAAGCTCTCTTCAGAGCAGTAATTGAAAAGCAGCAGACAGAATGCCACAGTACAGTCCTACGTGCTGTACCATTTTCTTCTGCACCCATGAGCAACGGAGGTGTTGGTTTGTCTCACCAAATGCATATTGTTTCATAGTATCCATGGACATAAAAGTATTACTGCATGAAATACACTTTAACAAATATGAATACAATTTCATGATTTGTAAAATAGAAGAAAAACTGATTTTGGGGACAAACTGTCAGCTGATATCAATCAACTCAGTTTTGTTGGAGTCTTTCTTTTGTCATATGCCACCATATAGTTCAAGGAAAATATTTTGGCAGTCATGTTACCCTAGCTCAGGATTCATCAACGTAGAGAATGTGACAGCCTTTTCAGTGATATGAAGTCAATACAGAAGTTGAATGCTTCTTCTCCACTCAATCAGGGTCCTTTTGTTTAGAAGTAGACTGTTTTTCATTGCAATTTATACAGTAGAGTATTTGAAGTGCTCTAAAGATTACTTTTTTCAGCTTCAAGCATTAATCCTAAACTTCCAGAATGCCTCTGGATAGATAAGCAAAGAGAGTTCTTGACTTGCTTAAGCAGTTTGTATTTCCTTGGCTCCTGTGGTTTCTTGTGGCACCACAACTCATTCATGCAACAGTAATTCATAAACCAGGAGATGTCTAGGTTTCTAATTTACTGTTTAGCACCCATTCTGGCAAAGTTTCCATTTTGCTTACCCACAGTTGTGAGAAAACCCTATTCTCCCAACCCCAGTTTTACATTATGCTCACAGATGTAGCATAGCCTCATGCAATTGATACAGTCCCCTGTGAGATGTTATAATATAATAGGCCAGCTGGTAAAAGTGGAATAATGAAAAAGCATAAGTAACTGCTGATGTCAAGATAGGACTGATGTGAATGTTGTGCTCTAGCCAAATCCCAAATTAGAGCAGAAACCACAGCCAGCTGAGATAGGTATGTTTTGAAACAGCATTCAAAATGTTAACATCTCATAGCAATGTGCAAAAAAACCTCACTATCTCACTAACTTTCAGAGGAACTGAGGATACTCAGCAGCTCTGAAGCAGGCCTCTTCCTGAAGAGTAATTTAGGGTAAAGTCAGAATGCATGAGAAAAGCTACTCTGCAGAAGTCCATCAGTAAGAGCAATGGTGCAATTTACATCAGTCTCAGCCATACTTTCTCAGAAATCATATAATTTTACAGCCCAGGCTCTTGAGGATGTGGACACATACTTACAGTATTGCTCCAGAAACATTCAGCTAAATCATATTGATAAAAAAGTGTACTGCTTGATTGATGGTGCTGAAAGATACAGGATGTGCACTGGCTAAAAATCACTGTAAGATGCTTATCACACTTGGTCTCTTGGGAACAAAGCTATACTTGTATGTACAGCTGGTCAAAATACTTTTTTTATGAATGTTGAGCACAAAAAATATTGGAGTTTCTTCTCCAGAATATTCTTGAAAGAAGGAGGGGAGAGTTCATCATCTAAAAGAAGAAATATTAAGGAGAAGAGTCATGTTCCACAAAAACTAGCTTTCTTCCTAGTTAATTAAAAAAATCTCTTTTTTCTTTCTTTTTTTTCTTTCTTCTTTTTCTTTTTTCCTTTTTCTTTTTTTCTTTTTCTTTTTTCTTTTTTTTCTTTTTTTTAATGATGCTCTCACTTGGAACACACCAAATTCCTTGACTAGCCTAGTGATAATGTTACCAGCACTGGAAGTTAGAGCAGCCCACTGGGAATGGTAACTTCTTATATTTTTCAACTAGTATTTAGGAACAGCCCTGAGACCCAGAACGCTTAAGGTTTTGCAGCTTCTGTGACCTCACTCGTGCACTAGTCTTCTAAAGGAGTGGCTTGAGGTTTCACATACAAGTGTACCATCAATCTTGCATCATGGAAAATTCACTAGGAGGCTACTGAGATTCTCTTACATTGTCGCACAAGTTCAAAATCTGATCCATAATGTTTGATGGGAATCTGAGTACGAGTCTGCCCAGAAATGTTGCTTGGAGTTTAGACATTTTTTCACTTTGAGTTCAACAAACACAGGCTCTGTCTCTTTAACCCTCATTTTGTTTAAACTGCTGAAGGTTAGACAGTTCCTAATTTGGAACCAAATTGATCTTGTCAGTGGAAATAACCAAGTGCTTAACATGTTCAAATAGGACCTAGTTTCCAGAGATAAAACTTTGTAAGCATTAAAAACTGAAACTCTAAGTCAGCTGTGTAGCATCCAAAGCACAACTTCTTGATGTAAGTTTAATGTTTGCCACATTTCTCCATTTCCTAATAGGATAAGATGGACAGAAAAGGGCAGAGATAGCTAAAAAAAAGTGATGTTGGAGCCGATTCTTTTTTTTTTTTTTTCAGTTGGAATTGTCTAGTGAATGGCCAGGCACCCAAAACTGGTCTTGTGGCCCAGGAGAGAATGCAAAGGATACCTTAGGGCAAAAAGCAGTGTCCAATTACTGGCTAGCTCATAAGGGTAAAGCTTTTTAGATGCTTTTATAACTAGAATTGAGAAAATAAATCAGAATGTTGCATATGAACCAGCTTCAGAAAGTTTCATCTGATGATGCTGAGGTGGTAAGGTCAGCTGGAAGAACCTAGAAAGCCTATATTTCAATAGAAAATACCTGCTTACTTGTGAAGAACTGATTATTCACTTTAATTTACCAAAACTGCGTAGTTACCTCCACTCTGCAGTCAGTAACAGGATAAGGTGAACTCAGTGTTTTGCTAGGGAAAAAACTGACTTTGCTGTAGGCACAAAGTGGATCTGAATGACATGCCCCTGTTCGTCTTGGTCATAACCAAGTGAGTGGTTCTCAAATCTGTGCAGGAGACAAGGAGAAAGTAGATGGAGACATTGTCAAATTACAGAATTATAAAGATGACCTTAAGCACCCATGCATAGAGAAATGAACAAAATGAAACAAGAATTTTCCAGTTCTAAGAATGTGCCTTTAAGGAAAAATCTCTCAGCTTACACAACTCATCACTTTTCCTGTGTAATAGAAGAAATATTTACTTACCTCAAAGGAATTTATGAATTGGATCCTGGTTCTGCTTTTATGGTCACATAAAAGACAATTTTACCAATTAACTTTTTGGATGGTAAAAGGACAGGAAAAAAGTCTTCTGCAAAAGAGAGACTTTTGCAGGTATAAAGCACCAAGCATAAGTATTTCCTTAATAATATCCTACACCACATAAAATTATAAATAGATATCAATCTCTCCAGATTCTCCTAAGCCACTAGTAACAATAATGATATAAATAAAAACTCTTTTGTGTCATGTTTGGAATTGGTAGATTTGGCTGCTAGATCCATCTGGAAATTTTAAAAATATATAACTTTGGTGTAATAATATAGTTTTTTAAATACCTTGACAATACTGTCTGGGTTTGAAACAGAATTTGCCTAGAAATGCAATGCATACATCAAAACAGAAGTTAGCTTCTAAAACCTAGAGAAAAATTAGTGTAATGGGATTCTGAGTTCCTTGTCCTCTGGGAATGAATAGCAGAACTCTTGCTGGCTTCCAGGGTTGCTTCAAATATCTGCCCATGTCTGATAAATTAGTAAAATTTATAATTCAACACTTCTGCAAGCCTCAGATCCTTACAAATTTGCTGCTTCCTCTTTCCTTCAGACCTTTTTCCATATGATTCTTTGTTGCAGGTTATGCTTGCTTTTCTGTGCCTGTTCTTTAGATATTTAGGGTGACAGAAAACAAAAGACAACAACTTCAGATATATTATCTATCTATTTATATATACATATGCTCTGACTCAAAGACTATTTTTGCTGTTGTATGAACTGCTTTCTCCCTGATGTGTTGGTATAATCCCTCTTCATGAAAGCATGAAGATTTGAAATTTTAAATGGTTCCTTGTCCCAGACTTCCTGCCACTAGCAAAAGAGGGAAGACAGTGTCAGTAAAGTTTGTGCTTTTTGCAGTCAGGCTTTTTCAACAAATCTGAACAAGATCACATAGATTTCAATATAAAAAGCTTTACAAGATTGCAAATTCCCTCTCAAATCACTCTCAGTGGTAAAGCAAATTATTTGATTGCTTGCATATTATAAATTATTATGAAGGATATTTGCAAAAGGTCCTAACTTCTAATGTATTTAGGAGCACAAGTCATGACCATAGTTTCCTTCCCTGCTTTTACTCCCTAATATATAAACTGGGTCCTACTAGATTGTACCATGTTGGCAGTTCAGCTAAAGGGTGGGTCCAGGCATTTGTGCCATGACTTCAAGGAGGACAGAAGTCTGCCCTAAAATTTTCTTCATCAAGAAGTCCAAGATGCATACGAACACAACAGGATCCCTTTTTCATGTAGGCGGTCAAAATGCATTTGATGGCTGCTTCACTTTTTGAGTTCTTAATCTTTTACACCATTGCTCTTAATTAGACATGTCGAAGCTTTAGTATCTTTGAAACAGCTGCATCTTCGGTCTTGCATCAGAAGATTAAGAGATTCTGCTTTAAATGTCCAATTCTGTCTGGTTAAGCTAAAATTAGTGCTGTAACTAGGGATTCTGGTTTCAGATTACTAGGAATAAAAAATTACATCAGGTGTAAGTTTTCTTGAGTCAAAATAAACATACTTGAATGGCAAAAAGTGACACATTTCCTTTAAAGGGTTTTTCTGGAATTCACCTTCTGTTCACACTGGCTGCCTCACAGCATATACATTGCTTCCTGTTCATGCTCTCTGATTCACATATGCATTGGTAAAAATAGTATCTTAAACAGCTTTCTATTTGTGTACGAAACTCCATGTGGAACCATATGTACCAAATCCTAAGTGAAGTAACGGCAAAGCTTGTATACGTTTTCCTCCTGCTTTTCTGTCTGGCTTGTAAAACAGCTTGTTTTTTGCTCAGATTTACATGGCTACTATTCAAATCATCATATAAAAACTGGTTTTCTGAGAATTTACAAACTAATGACCATTTGTAAAAACACACACAAAGGATTTACTAATTATACTGCTAATTAAAATAAAATCTCTGTCCTGGAGCTGTAAATTATTCACTTTATGCTATTTGCCTGGGAAGAGTACAGTTTCTCTTTTTTATGGGAAAAGAGCTTGAGTTTATTCTAAATGTTACAAAATAGAAAATACAATTTAAAATGATATTTTGATCATAATCATCCTTTCAGATATGGTATGTAAAAGAAAGGATATAGTTAATAATGGGTCATTTCACATAAAGGCTTAAAATGTCATTGCTAACCATATTTTCTACCTTTGCTCTGTGCATGTAGATAATCACTTGTTCCATTTGCCACCTACACACTGATAAAGCTTTAAGCCCCCTTCTACAAGTGAAAGGATAATCCAGTGGTTAGACTGAAATTTGAGTTTTATGAGCAAATTTGCTGTGGACCTATATCTGATGACCTGCCACAAATCGCTTATTGTCATATGCAAACAAAAGGCAGTAAATGCTGCAATGCCAGGTCTTTTCTGGTGGTGTCTGGCTTGTGCAGATTCACCAGGCCTAGGCAGGCTTGCGGGACCCCTTACTTAGAGAAAGCCACCTTGAAATGTGGGAACATTCAGTCTGAGGAAACAGGTTAGCTCAAGTCTGAAGTAAGAGCATGCCAAAAAAAATGAATTGCACAGGATTCTTGGTACCAACTGCTTGGTTTGCTTTTATTCCACTGTGCTTACTACTGTGATAGACTGCTATGTTTCATCATCTTATATTCCTGACCGCATGTGCCATCTACTTGCTAGATCAGTTCTGAAGTTTCACCTGGAATGGAATAACTAGGTCTTTTTTGGACAAAATTAGCAGCTACGTAGGGTTTGAATGAAGATTGTTTCTCTGGGCAGGAGCGTCCTCTGGTGCAGGTCCTCCAGTCAGCCTGGTCATCCACTGCCATTCCACAACAGCACATGACTTCCTACAATAGCATTGAGAGACTGATGCTTAGAGAGCCTTTACAAGGTTTGTAAGATGTCTCAACCTAAAAAAGGGACCATGAAGGACTAGGAGGAGAGACCTTTAGACCAGTGTTCCTCAAGCCACATGAAGTAAATGAGTTCATGACTGTGATAATGGGTCACCTATATGGATGCATGTAGATAAATGTCTTCATCTAGAGAAGTTTAAAAGCAGTTACTTATGAAACTAAATGTCATTTTGGTTCTATTTGTCTATTTAGTTATGAAACTAAATGTCATCTATACTATGGTCCAAGGAGGGACACTGCTGTGTTGAGCACAGGCCAGACAACTATTGAATATGGCATGAGCCATGTGCTAGAAATGCCTTTGATGGAGTTAAAAATGCAGGTGTATGGATCAGCTGTAGAGCCAGGGTTTGCATTAAGTGGTGTGCAGTGTGGAACTGACTGGCTGGTGCTGGGTGTTGTTAGGCAAAAGCAGTGTTGACATGAGCTACTCTGGAGCCCTTGGCCAAGGCAATGAGCCCACCCACAGGTGGAAACTACAAAAAGGGGAAGTGTATATTCTTGAGTTCTCCAGTGATAGAACAAATATTTTAAGTCTGTTATGAAGTGAATAATTTAGAGGCACTTGGACACTATAAAAGACAGTTGTATGAGCAAGTACTAGATTCACAGTGGATACCATCTGGCTGTTGAGTCAGCAAGACAGGCGTTTAAATGTTCTACTAAGCAAGGGTGAATTTAAACAAGAGCATAAGGTCAGAGTCCTCATTTTGTTACTTTTTTCTCTTTGGTTCAGCCCTAGCAACATCTGGTGCACTGCATCATCCTGCTAAGTACATCAGAACCATCCAGACAACACTTCTTAAAAAAGCCAGTTGTCATTTCATGCTAATTTCCTGACAGGGATGAAGCTAAATTAGTTAAATTTTGGGTTTTTTAAAGGAACATCAGCATTTGGCAAAGAAGTATGCATAAAAATGATTGAGTATACTATACATTTCACTAGAGCAGGCTCAAATAGTTCTTGTACTAAATTACATGTGTGAATCCCACTGTTTCATCTGAGATATCTCAGCAGGGATAACTATGGAAATGCAAATTTACACTGCTGCTGAGTCCTTGCAGATTTTACACTGTGTGTCAGTAATTTGCTTAAGGATCTTGGAATGCTTTGCTTCCTTTCTTAACATTTAGCAATTCCAACATTTTTCTCTCCAAATTAGATGAAATTATTTAAATCATAATGGTCTTTACAATATCCATTCTGGGTCTCTTCTCGCTTGCTATAGGAGGTTCCTGGTTTCCCTGTTTCTCCTTTGTGCAGTGTATGAGTAAGTTCTTCACTTCATCTAAAATACAGAGATGACCTTGTGCCAGGAGTCTTACAAAAAGTGAAAAAATGTTTCGTTTTCATATAATTTTTTTTAATGCATCAACACAGGTGACAATATTGCTGTTCACTTAAAATACTAGTTGTTCTGACACCTATTGTTTTTACAAAGCTTCCTTCAAAGTCGCTTACAAGCTATGCCAATATAAAGACTGATGATGCTTTTTCTGTATAGAGGTATTAGGTATATTATTACACTGACTCGCTAAACAAGAAATAGCAAATGACTGAGACTGGTCTACTAAAAGTTGGGGGGAGAAAGTAAATCTAATAACATCATCTTGCTTTCTTGCATTAGAGAAGTCCCGTCTTTCTGTAAGCATCAAAGGGAAGGAGACTTACTTTCCTACAGATTTATTCTGGTGATTGGCTTCACAGCCTAAGATGCAAGGTCTTGCTCAAGCCCTACCAACAGGGGAATCATTTAGAGGGGCTTTTGATATTGGACTACTTGGTACCTAATAAACACTGCACCTTTTTCCTTCATGGGAGGCACTGATAGCTTAACTCTGTCCAGCTTTTATGGAACTGCTAGGAACTTGATGTCTCTGAGACTGCCATCACTCTGTCATGCTTGCTTGAGCATAATACTGGGAACTGGATAGACAGATAAACACAGCACTTAGCAAATCACATGGGGGTAGAAACCAGTGTTGCTTGTAACTAGGCTAGTCAAACTCACATTTTGGGGCGTACCTGTTTTTCAGAAGATCATTATCTTTCTTCCAGTTTACTGTAAGACTCTGACACATGCCTTTTCACCTGCAAAAATTCAATTGCAGAAAAAACTTAGGGTTGTTTAGAAAAAAAATTATTCTCAAAAGTAAACTGCCTTGAATGAATTCTTTTAATATAGACTGGTCTTTCTGTAATCTCTGCTCTTTAGCTCTAAAGGAAAAGATTTTTGGAAGTTGCAGAGAAAGAGACAGCACGTTTGAGTGGAAGTGCTTGAAGGTGCTTTTAGTGTGAAACTGGTGGTACTTTTGAAATGAGATATGCGTGGGAAACGTGCTTGGAGGCCTGACCGATTGAAGCATGCTGCTCTGGGCTCCATTAGCTGTGGCGCATTTTGTCACAGAGCAAGAGGAAGTCTAGTACAATGGAATTTCTATCCATCCAAAGAACAGAATGGGTTGGATGTTCTCCAGTCAAACCACTATTATTTTTTGTCAGAAAATTAACTCATCCGGATTCATCACATCTGGAATGGTTTGTGAGACTGTCAGTTTTACCAAACTGACAGCAAATTTTAAGGAGGTTTTCATCATTTCACGCTTGTTTGCCTGGCAGGAGGTTGTAGACCCCAGCAACAGTTCACTTCTTCAGCATCATGGGACTTTTATGAGGTTTTATAGCTGCCAAGAACTGTCACATGCATTTGGATGCCAGAAGCCCAATGAGTTTTTGGGTTGCTTGGAGTTTGGCCTGTTGTGCAACTGAGAGCTCATGCTAGGGGCCTCTCTCAGGGCTTTCATGTAGACACTGTTGAAGTTTTCCAGACATAAACTGCTTTCTCCAACCCTAACAAGAAAATAGGTATTTATATCAATACCAGTAATTTACAGATACTTTGAGTGAAAAGAGTGTCAATACATTTCTGTCTTAAATTGTCTTAAAGTTATTAAAAACCGAAACCCACCACAAATTCTCAAACTCCAACATTTCATTCTGCTCAGAACAGTCTTCTTTCCCTATCTGGGGGAACGAAAGATTGAGACATTGTTTTCTGCTTTTTTTTGATGGTGGTTTGTGAGGAAAGGAGGACTTGAATAAGCCAACTAAAAAGCCTGCTCTGTGTAAACCTAGCTCTGAACACCTTTGCCAATGAGCTGGAATATTCCTGCATTCCCAGTCTGCTGCCTCACCCATGAACTCCTAGGGCTGGGGCTTTGCTGTCTCAAGGTCCCTGTTGTTACCCTAGGGGGTGGACATTAAGCTGGAGTCTGTCATGGTCTCCAGTTTCAGTTTCTTTGACATTTTTGAAAAAATCAGTCATTTTGGCGATTTGGAAACAAAATACTTGGAAACTTTTAACTTTAATGGGAAACTCTTGAAATTTCTATCTTTTTATTCCAAAGAAGGGAGAAAAAAAGTCTTTCCTACAGAGGAGAAATATCAACTTTTAATGTGGTATTCTCAGGGATATCCTTGCTAGAGTCCACTGTATTGCAGTCTTAGGAACAACAGGAGCTGGATAGACTACCTGGAGGCAATCTGAAGTGCCCGTTTTCGGTGATATCATTTTATTTTTATAGGGAACAGCAGAGTGCTAATGCCTTGACAGCCAAAATCACAATAAACTCTAGCTGTAAGGTAAGTAGGGATGCAGATTTGCTTGCAAATCATAAGAGGTGTGAGGTTTGAATGCAGTCATCTGTACTGCCAAAACTTGCCCACATGTTATGATGTTCTCCTATTGGGATTTTTCAACTGTTACTTCAATTAAAAAATAGCAGTGTTCTCAGAAATTACAGAAAACTATTTGGGGAAAAAAACAGGGCATTTTTGAAATCTCATCTCTGCCATCCTGTTCCCATCATCCTATTGTCAGCTTTTCCTACCATAAATGGCTTGGAATAATTAGAGCATAACAAATCTGAAATTGCCTGTTTATCAGTGGCACTAGAGCTCTTCAATAGTGCTTGTTCACTGGGAGATGTTGATTAGCTGGTCACCCACAGTTTCTTTCCTTTCTTGATCTTGGGAAATGATCCTCCTAGTGAGATTAAAATAATATTAAATATGCTGTTTTCTAAAGAACAGCCTTTTGGTTACATGCGATGAGAGTTGTCTCTTTCACTGTGCTGCCAAAGCTTTTCCTCTACACTTTCAAATTAGTGTGAGTCATTTTTGCAGAACTGAATATCTGCCTGATAGTGAAGCTGCAGGTGTTGGGTGCAATTCCCAAAGTCCTCTTCACATTCCATGCTTGCTGTTGTTTCCCTAGCATTGCTCTTGCCTTTTTGCTTGTTTTTATTCAGTTCTTGCTAGACATTTTGCAAAGAATCACTGATACTGGTCTTGCTCAGTAACCCTGACAATGAAGCTGTCTTCATGTTCTCTTTGAAGCAACTATGAGCTTGAAGGGAAAGGCTATAGTTAGCATTAGATCAGCTGAAACACTTGAACAGAGACAATTCTTCATGCATACAAACTTTTCTTCAGAGAAGCAGAAAGCAGTCTCATGCCAACTAATACTGCTCAGTTATCGTAGCTACAGAAATATCACTACTTGCAATGCTTTCTGCCAGAGAAATAGAAAATAGAAAGGGAGGGGTACTTTAAGTTTTTAGTATTCTGCATGAGAAATGGTTCCTCAAACTAAAATAAATTTGTTTAGCATTTTTCCTAGATTTGTCCTTGCACAAATCTGACTCCAAAGTGAATATGGTCACTTAACAGGGTCACAAATGTATGCATCATAAGATTGCCTTCCTCTTTTTATCTTGTTTCAATTGCCAGGCATTATTCCCTCAGCCCTGCAGAGTTTAATTTCTTGTGTAGCCTGAAATCTGGTTCTCTGGTGTCTCTTCATATCCATAATAATGCCTTCCTGACTACCAAATATTAGGACCAATCATGAGATTTTTCAGTTTGCAAATAAGAGCAAAATATATCAGGGAAGCAAGGAAGTAAGAAATCATCATTTAAATCCCAGATTAGAAAGAATGGTTATAAAAACCTGCCTGAAACTGTATCCTGCATTAAAAAGAAAATAGATCCTGTATTTATTCACTTGAATTTACATTTTTTTTTTTCTCTCATGCCGGAAGTGGACTTCACTTCAGTATGCAGGTCATATTAACTGCATCTGAACTTCAGCCATCTTAAGGCTTGAACTTTAATCTACATGAGCAGCTTTAGTATTGTTTGGAGAGGACAGAGGCAGGCAGCTCCTGAGAGTAATTCAATTCACCTCCCAAGAGAGAAGGGGTAGCCCTATGCAAATATCCTTATTGCCTTTCTCCAAAATAGCTGAAGCTAGGTGAGATGAGCCCTTTTTCCCGAAGTGAAACCCTAGATTTTTTCCTGCCCCCTCTTCCTATTAATTGATCTGTTTTTCTTAGAAGCACTAAGGAGAAAAAAGTGCATATAGATTCAGTTGTCAGGATCCCTGCAGAATTAAACCTACTTCTCTTCTTATCATAGAATCATAGAATAGTTGGGGTTGGAAAGGACCTTAAAATCATCCAGTTCCAACCCCCCTAAAACATATCATGCAAGGCTATATGCAGCCTGGCCTTGAGCACTGCCAGGGATGGAGCATTCACAGCTTCCCCAGGCAACCCATTCCAGTGCCTCACCACCCTCACATTAAAGAACTTCCTCCTCATATCCAATCTAAACTTCCCCTGTTTAAGTTTGAACCCCTTACCCCTTGTCCTTTCACTACAGTCCCTAATGAAGAGTCCCTCCCCAACAACCCTATAACCCCTCTTCAGATATTGGAAGGCTGCTACGAGGCCTCCATGCAGCCTTCTCTTCTCCAGGCTGAACAGCCCCAACTTTCTCATCCTATCTTCATATGGGAGTTGCTCCAGTCCCCTGATCATATATATATATATTTTATATAAAAAACCAAAAACAAAACCTGTGCTGATTTTGTATGATAATACAAAGCATTTATGCCTATATTGCAACAGGCCATAGAGTTGCAGTAACCAACACCTTATACAGCCAACGAGGCATTCTAGGAGACATGATGTAAAGCAGAGCCAGATTCAGTGGCTATGCAATCCTGTGTCTGTGGTAACTTTCATAAAGCAGGGATAATTGTTCCACAAAAAGGTTTGGATAGTTTAATCCTAGGAACATAGTGGTAAAGGCAATATTTGTTTTAAAGCCTAGAAGAGCATTCTCCATGCTGACAGAACCAGTAGGGCACAGGGAGGCTTGCATTTTGCAGAATAACTCCCTCATATATAGTTCTAGTTTATAAAGAAAATGGTATGAGATAAACTTCCTTTTTAAGGCCAGTGAAGTATGACCAGAACAGTTGTTTTTGAGGGATGGGTTGTCTTTAAATTCAAAAAAATATTTACTATGATGTGGCCTCATCCTAAAGTGGACTGGGGAGCAGTGGCTCTTCAGATTTTGTGGAGGCACCCTATGTAGAGCTCCTGAAGGGCTGCTCTCTCCAATGTGGATTGTATCATCACCTTGTCATGGGACTGCAAAAATGTTTCCAGTCAATACACAGGAACAAGCTTTACTGGAGAAAAATGCAAATCCCACCAAAAGACCCTTTCCTTCAGCTTATATCAAAACTGGGGAGTGACTCATTTCAGTAGTAAAGGAGAGCCTACACTGCGTCTCTCAGTCATCTAACCACCTTCTAGGAGCCTCAAAACCCACAGAAGCAATTTCTGGGTAAACCTTCATCTGGGTATTTTGAAAAAGATGTTTTCCTCAAACTAAAGGTGTCATTTCCACTGATTATTCTTCTCCAGCTTTGTATTTCTCTTTTCCTTAGAAAAGCCTGTAACTGCAGTAATTAACTGCTTTTAAGTATAAATTTACCTGGAGCCACTTCTACGAACATGAAGTCATTAGACTTTGGCCTTTGTGTCAGATTTTGCCAGGAAGCCACTTCTTACAGTCATCTCTATTCAGCCAAAAATAAAACTGTTATATAAAAATACTATCCAGCTGGATGGAGTGATTTGAGTGTTTATGAGTTTTGGGCCAATTCTCATCTTCAGTAATTACTTCATGTCACCCTATTCACTCTAATGCAAAAGATATGGAGCTGATAGAAGTTCAATTTATGCTTTCAAGCCAAGGCTACAGGCAACAAATCCAAAGCATGTTGATTTAACATATACTGATAAAACCAATGTCTTGGCAGAAAAATTCAGGAGTGTGCTTAAATAAGCATGACTAGTAGGCTAATATGTGCATGGCTCAGTAGAAACAATTGCACCTTATACTGGCAAAGTATAATTAGTAGGAATAAGAAATCTAAATTCTAGTGAATAAATACTAACTTTTCTTTCACTCAGTAGTTGTGCAGCAACAGATGTGAAAGAAAATGTTATCCCCTGAGATGCTCAATACCAGTTTTCTTAAATTTCAAGCACTTTGATGCCATGCAACTAAACATACTGGGAACTAAACATATTGGAACTACTAAACATTTGGGAACAGCCTCACCTCTGCACCTGGCAAAATCTTGGAGCAGATTCTCCTGAAAGGCATGCTAAGGCACATGAAAAACAACAAGGTGGTTGGTGACAGCCAGCACGGCTTCACTAAGGGGAAATATTGCCTGACCAATCTGGTGGCCTTCTATGATGGGGCTACGGAACTGATGGACAGGGGTAGAGCAGTTGATGTCATCTACCTGGACTTGTGCAAAGCATTCGACACTGTCCCGCATGACATCCTTGTCTCTAAATTGGAGAGACATCAATTTGATAGGTGGACCACTCGGTGGATAAAGAACTGGCTGGATGGCAGCATACAAAGAGTCGTGGTCAATGGCTCAACTTCCAGGTGGAGGCCAGTAACAAGTGGTGTCCCTCAGGGATCAGTGTTGGGACTGATCTTGTTCAACATATTTGTCGGTCACTTGGAGAGTGGGATTGGGTGCACCCTCAGCAAGTTTGCTGATGACACAAAGCTGGGTGATTCAGTTGATACACTGGATGGAAGGAATGCCATCCATAGGGACCTTGACATGCTTGTGAGGTGGGCTGATGCCAACCTGATGAAGCTTAACCATGACAAGTGCAAGGTCCTACACCTGGGTTGGAGCAATCCCAGGCACAGCTACAGGTTGGACAGAGAAGAGATTCAGAGCAGACCTGTGGAGAAGGACTTGCAGGTGTGTGTCGATGAGAAACTTAACATGAGCTGGCTTCAGTGTGTGCTCTTAGCCCAGAAAGTGAACCATATCCTGGGCTGCATCAAAAGGAGCATGACAGCGTGACCAGCAGGTAGAATGAGGTGATCCTGCCCCTTTACTCTCTCTCTTTCGTGAGGCCACACTTAGAGTATTGTGTGCAGTTCTAGCATCCTCAACATAAAAAGGACATGGAACTGTCAGAACAAGTCCAGAGGAAGGGCCATGAGGTTGATCAGGGGACTGGAGCAACTCCTGTATGAAGACAGGCTGAGAAAGTTGGGGCTGTTCAGCCTGGAGAAGAGAAGGCTGCATGGAGACCATGTAGCAGCCTTCCAGTATCTGAAGGGAGCCTATAGTGATGCTGGGGAGGGACCCTTTTTAGGGGCTGTAGTGATAGAACAAGGGGTAGTGGGTTCAAACTTAAACAGAGGAAGTTTAGATTGGATATGAGGAGGAAGTTCTTTAATGTAAGGGTGGTGAGGCACTGGAATGGGTTGCCCGGGGAAGCTGTGAATGCTCCATCCCTGGCAGTGTTCAAGACCAGGTTGGATAGAGCCCTGGATGACGTGTATAGTGTGAGGTATCCCTGCCTATGTCAGGGGGCTGGAACTGGATGGTCTTAAGGTCCCTTCTAACCCAAACTATTCTAGGATTGTATATTGTAGAATATGTGCAAGCATCTGAGTAGCCATGTGGATTTATTAGTTCCGTTGCTTTTTCTCCAAATGGATAATCAGATTTAAACTTGCACCTCTTCTACTGGCTGTCACTTTGAACCTAACTAAGGTTCTGTGTACCTCTGCCTGCATAATTGGTAAGGACTTCCAAAAGGCTGTTCACAGAATGCAGGTGGTAAATATGGTCCTAATTCCAGGCCCTCACTTAAATGTCTGGATTTGGATGGAAATAATGCCAACCATAATCTTTACAGAGGGATATCAAAAACCAGTTACATATAGTCAAGAGGCAAATCTCTTTTTTTAAATAGGTTAAAATAGGTGGGGAAAGCACAATGAGATATCATCAGCGTTCATGACATGCACTTAGAATTTCTCATTCAGAAACAAGATCTGTTTCTGAGGAGAATGGTGCTGGGAAACGAGTCTGCAAAACTACACAGCTAAAAGAAGCAGTTAAGCCCCTGTGTGGCCTGAAAGGCATTTTGGAAAGAATTAAATGGGAAGGCACCACCCATGAATGTCTTAGTGTTTAGTTTGAAGTTTTATGATTGCAAAGGAAGGAAAAATAGACTATGTAGGCCTCTTCACTGTGATTGTAACATATGTAAGAGGTCAGCTTTCTGGAAGCTGGTCATTTGAAAGTCATTCTGATCTGCATCTTCCCATTTGAACTTTACTGCCCCTTTGTCTCCTGAAATACATGAAGTTAACATGAAATAACATGAACTTAGTTTCCTAAACAGAAGACTGATCAAAAGACACTAAAAGTTGTTTGTCACTTGATTCTTTTCACTGGTAGATCTATTGGTAAATAACTATCACAAGGAAAAAAAAAATAAAAAATAATTGGGAAGGGACCCTTGAAAGTCAACCGACTAAACTGCTGCTCAAAGAAGGCTGGTGAAAAAGCTGAGGATTTCTAACTCCCAAATCTTTGCTGGCGATGGCATAGACCATGTTCTTTGATTCCAGCCACTGTGGTCAGGGTAGAGACTGGGGAAAGAGAGACAGATTTTAAACCATCTCTTCACTTTTCCTGTATTTTTGGCTCCCACTGTAAATCAAGACCTCTCTAAAGCAGACATCTAAAAGATGAGACAGGAGATTTCGGTGGAATAGGGCCATTCCCACAAGTGCTGATGGGGTAGGCTCCTTTGCCTAGTCCCACAGCGCCTTTCATGCTTAAAGGTCAAACTTAAACCTTTCTTATGTCTTTTGCTGTACTCAAAGAGACAGCACAAAAGACCCATACTAGTTGGGATTCAAATTACTGTGTTTGCTAATACACAAGGCCTTGCTGCATACAAACCTCTGCTGTGTGGAGAGTGTTGGAATCTGTCTATACCTGCTGGATTTCAAATTGGCACTTCATATGTATCTCTCAGAAAAGCAGTAAGAGTCATGTAAAGAAATGAGATAAAGTTTCCAGTTCAGAATTTCCCTGTAATTAGAAATAATTCAAGTCCTCTTTTTCTATTTCAATAACCTAAAATGGAAAAAATCATCATAAGCAAAAGGCAAGCAATTTTTAATCTGCATATGAGACATCATTTATCACTATGGACTGTGAGAACATGACCATTTTTTTTTTCACAGGTCTGTCATATCTTGTGTTTTTAAACTCACGTTTGTATTACATTTTTGACAAATGAAGTGTTCAATTCACTGTTTAGAGATTGTTCTCAAACTCTGTAATATAAACCATATCTATACAATATTGAAGGATTTGACTTAAATTTACAGAAGAAGGGATATTCAAAGTTCTTTATTTTTATAAGTATGTCGTTCATCTTCATCTGTTACTTCAGTGTCTCTCTGTACTGTAAGACTGTGCACCTGTCCATTCAAAATTGCTTGGATATCCTTGAAAAGCCAGAAAAAAAGCAGAAGCAGTGTGCATTTTGTCATCAACTTCATGGAGCTTAGAACTGGGCTTTTAATGCAAGCAGTAATGCTTACATGGAAGTCTCTGCTCAGTCACTGCAGAAAATTAAGCATCAGGTGTGAGAGACTATGGAAATGATGCTCACCTTAGTTATACAAGTGTTAATTGAAACTAAGCTCCATGGATTTAAATAGATGCACAGCAAGGTCTATCAGCTGGCAGGCAAGAGCCAGGTTCATTAAGTGCTAAGGGAGTGACTTCCACCAATTTTCCAGACATCGCGTTTTCCTGTATCATTGCAGAGTGAATGGGAAGCTATAAACAGCAGTAAATACCAGAAGAGGATATGATAAAGTAGGGGGTAGGTTAACTGTAACCTTTCTATGAGTTGTTTTCCTGCTATGCATTGCTTTCCCCTGTAGTTGGTTTGCCAGCCCACAGAATCTCAAAATGTTGCAAGACAGTTTTAGCGCATCTGTTAATTCTCCAGCCAACCAGTGTTTACTTGATGCACTATATACATGCAACCTGTCTTTCATGTACCATCTAAGAAGGCAGATACATATATATATATGCATATGAATGTGAAATGTTCATGTAGACTTTAAGTGGTTTGGCATGTTTGCAAACATAGTAAATTATTTTATATCTATGCACCAAATTGCATAGGAAAACTTGCTCCTAGAAACACTTACAGTAACAGAGTTTCAATTTTAAAATTTGTCGATGTTCGAAAGTAGGCTGGTACAGTGTCTGCTACTCAAGAGTAGTTGTGCAGTGTATCTGCTCTAGAGAACATTTACATGCTTTAGATTCAGTTTAGAAACAGATTGTCAGAACGAAATATAATCCTGCATAATCCATCATAAACAACCTGGATAATATTTAGAGCTTAAATGTTGCTTTCATTTTTTAAGTCCAAAGACTAGATTCACTTCCCTATGCCTTCTCTCATGGAGAAATACAATCATGCATAGGTCATACTACCTCAGCTCACAGTTCCAGGAGCATGCATAGATATACATCAATAGTATCCTTAAAAATGACTATGTTTCTTATGAGCCTTTTTAAATGAATTTGTTACTATTTCTTACAGGGACTGTATTTATAAAGAGATTTTATCAAGACCTTTGGACTTTTTACTTCAAGTAAATAAAAAAATATACAATTTCCTTTTCTTGTGCTGCTGTAACTCATTGCTTTTAGTGTTCCAGCAGCCAGCACAATTTAAGGGATGATCTGACTTTTTTTTATTTATGTTCATATTGAAGTTAATATGAAATTTCATTTCCATTTTCCTAATTCCCAGATGAGCTGTCATGAGAAAATAAGTTCAGGGCAATATCATTTGGTCACAGCCTATCTATGAAATCCAAAAGCTCAGATTTCAAATTTTAAAAAAACAGTAACCACAAGTGATTCTTGTTTACTATTCCCTGCCATGTCATGGTCCTGCAGTGGACAAGAGGGGTTTTAACATTCTTGTCTGGTCATCTGCAGCTCCCATCTTTGTTAGCAGCTTTCAAGACTCTAAACGTCCATCAGGGAGAAATGTCTGACTGCAGAGCTGCATCCTTGCTGCCCAGCTGGTGAAAGCTCTGCTTGACTTTATTGTCTGCCTCCAACAAGTGCTTTTAAGAACAACGTGCAGTGGGGTGACTAACGGGTGAAACACTCTTCTGGGAAGTGTTAGTACAAAATACAAGGAACCTGAAAAGAATGAACTCACTGTGTGGTTGGGGGGTGTATGTGTGCATGCATGAAATTCAAACCAAATGTCTTACCAAATTAAGGCTGGTTTGCAGAGAGACCTCCTGTGTTAAGATTGTAAGTTGATCATGTTCTGCAAACAGAAAGAGATGAAAAATGATTGCTGGGGACCCTGCAGATTTGTAGTCACCTGGGAACTTGGGAACTGTGAAGCTTCTGACAAATAAGCAGCTGCATTGAAGTCAATGCCTGTGATTAAGCCTCTTCCTGAATCGGGACCTGGTTGTGAATTATTGGCTTAGTTTTAATTCTTGCCACATGGGACTGCTTTTAAATCTAAATTCATTCATTAATGTTTATAAGGCACACTGAGATCTTCCAACGTGTATGGCACTATTGAAGTGTTGTTATAACTCATGCTTGCAAAAGCAGCTGAAGATGGATTTACTTTACAAGGCAGACAGTAATGGCTCACTTGGAACAGTTACACATTCTATTGGGTAAATAACAGGAGTGCTATAAATTGTTGCAGTAGTATGTTTACATAATAGATGGTGACCACTCCAGAGGAGCCGTAACAGTCAGCTTAATAATATGCATTTTGAAAATTATGTAAATAAGTGTATATGTGAGGAAGCAAAATTGATGTAAGAGATAGAGAGCTGACAGTTCCTGGTAAACGCCACGTTTTCAATGCTGGTTTTTAGTGGTTTTATGCAAACATGTCCATCCAGTGGCTTAACATGATAGCAGAGCAAAAAATTAGTTGTATTATAGGAGCTGTCACAAATGTATACAACAGCGCTATTAGATGTGTTATAGATGTGATATTCAGTGGGCTGCTGAATTTGCAAGTCATGCGGCACTGCTAAAAGCTTTCAGGCATGTTTGTTCCCAGGACAGCTTCTACCATCTTCTCATCCCACTTTTGGCTGTGTATCTTCAGACAGAAAGCCCTGTCACACATGCAGAAGTCCTCCGTTCTTCCTTGCCCCATCTGGCACAAAGAACATGAATCTTCCCTCCCCTTGGGTCATCTGAGGTGACACATGAGGACTAGGAAGCATGGTGGAGCTGAAGAAAGGAGAGTTGAATGAGTTAGTCCATGAGCAAACTGAGATCAGTTGGTTAATTATGGCTAGCTGTAAAAAATTGAAATGTTTTCTTGGAGTCTGGGGCTGGGGGGAGTGCTCCACTCGCATGAAAGTCTTGTACATCCAGTTTATTCATTAGGCATCTTTCTTCACCAGAGGATGAACCTGGGCTGCAGCGTTACTACCCCTCTTCAGCTTAGCCCCAGTTCATGATCCTTGCCCACTTGCCACTGCTGTGCAGCTCTTGAGACTCTTCCTCTACATCTACAGCCGGAAGCCAAGGAACAGAAATGTCTGTGCACAAATCCTGTGTCAAAGATGAGAGACAGAGGGGCAGCATTGGAGATGATATGGCTTTCCTAATAAGGATTGTTTAGTTTTAGAATTAAACTTACTGTAGGGTTTTGATTTGTTTGGGGTTTTTTTATCTTATTGGCTTTTAATAATGTCTAGGAACTAAATAGATTTCTACCATTACCTATTTCAGGTGTCTTTTTTAAAATCAGATATAATACTTTGATCCATATTTACCCATGATTTTATTAAGATTTTGCTTCCTTGAGGATTCTCTTCCCAAAGTACAAGTAATACCTCAGTTTTAGAGAACATGGCAGATCTGGAGGTTTGCAGTCATTTAGTTGAAGCCTAGGGGAGGTGGGAAGTTTGGATTTCATTCTTATCTATGTGTGCAGCAACTGGGTTAGGGTGAGGACATGTTCAAAAGATTGATTTTCTTTTCCTGTAAATACAATGAAGGGATGAGTCTTTTCAATTGCAGAAAAACCACACCCTGCCATAACAGGATCCCCACCCTGTCTCTGCTCAGTCCTTTTGGTAATAGCCCCATGCTGTAACCAGTACAAATTAGTTTTAAATGAAGCAAGCTGGAGAGGTAAGGATGGGAGGTGGGGGTGTCTCTGACTTACAGTGCTGTCCATTCTAGTTATTAAAGAAAATGTCTAAGGACTACACCTCATCTTACCCCAGCATTTTCTGAGATCTCTGTGTCTCATCAATGTTCAGTCCAGCTGTGGGACTGGGACATTTTCAGTTTTCATATGAAATGGTTTTAGCTATTCTGAGGCACATGATTTTAACAAAAATGTAGTATTTCCAGTGTATCCTTTTCTCATTTATTTTGCAATATAAACTGTCATTAGGGAAAAAAAAAAAAAAGAAAAATAAAAAAAAAAAAAAAAAAAAAAGAAGATGCTTACAGGAAATAATAGAGGGAAAAGCAAAAGTACAAGAGTTTCCATCAGCAAGACACTAGGAAAGTGAGAGATACACAGACCAAAAAGGAAAAAGGAAACTATCACGCAAACCAAGCTGACATGGGTTGGCATTATTCTTCCCAAAATCAAAATGTCATAGTGGTAGCAAGGAGTGACATGTATAGTGTGATATTTTAACTGGGCTTGTTTGTGGTAGACTCACAAGAGTTGCAGAGAGACAACCCCAATGACAAAGAAATTTGAATCAAGATACAGGTCTCTTTGTCTTTTCCTTTTCATTGTAAAGACACACCATTAGCCCTGTTGATTTCCTTATTCAAGCAGTAAGAGAAGCTGGATGGGAGAAAATAGATAATCTATAAAGGAGATCAAGTTCTTAAAATCTGGATTTTGGACAACATATGTCGGAGTGTTAATTGGGTGACAAACCATTACGGTATTTTCCTTGCAAGGTCTTCAAGGTCCAGCCCAGTAACTCCAATGAAGATGCTCTGAAGAACAGTTTATCGTGACCTGAAAGTGCCTGTCTTAGTATCCAGTGAGGAGTGGGATTGACTTATGTGCATTATATCTAAACACTTATCTACCCTATTTCCCTCTCCTCTCTTCCTAATTTGCATTTTGTGATGAGGACTTGATTGTAGCTTATATTCTGTTTGTAGTAGTTTTGGTTGGGAGTTTCAAAATGCTTAGCAAATCCGATACTTCATGCCACTGAAATGCAGAGTTAACTGGGAATCATAACTATTTTTTATTAGCTTCAGAAATCTGGTATTTTATTTTTCCATCTGTTACTATTTTTTTTATCAGATTTGGTTTTTTGAGGCATGGAAAAGACAAACCAGTTTTATTGTTTTTTTTCACCTGCAGAACCTGATTAAAAAACCCCATCTTTCTGCATGGAATACACCCAGGCTTTGACACTGTGGGTGGAGAACTCTTTCGAATTCTCATGTAGCAGGAGATAGATTTAGTACATAATTCATATTTTAGTATGTAACTTTTTTTTTCTCCTAAGCTGTAACACTTTCTAATAATTTTGGTGGCAGCATTTGTCATCAAAAGAAATATATACATATGTATATGCATGTGATTCTAGTGTGTGAGAATGAGCATAGTGCTTTGTGGAGTTACTTTATGGAAAGCATATGCAGACATTTTACATGTCTGCATTGTAAAATGTGAAAAGAATGTAAACTCACTATTGTGACACTGGCAACTTAATAACTATTTCCTTGCATGCCAAGATGTACAAGGGCAGCAGGGCTGGCAGGCTGTGAGACTGGGTAGGACCCTGTGGTAATGCTGCTTAGTTCCTAAGACATCTCCTCCTCTCACTGCCATTCGTTGTTTCTATATTGAGTAAGACAGTTTCAGGTTTGTATATTTTGACTTCTTCCTTTCAATTTTTAGAGGCATTTAAACAAGCCCCTTTGAAGAAGCTCTTCGGTCTGGCTGCAGAAATTGTTCCATAGAGGCAGGCAGCCAGCAAAATACCCTAGAAACAAAAGAAGAAAATGAGAAAAACGGTCCCTATGGGAATGATTTACAGGCAATCTCAGTGAGATTAGCAAATGGAATAAAAGCTAAATCTACAAAAGAAGGCAATGCAGAAATGAGATACTGATCTCTCTGCAAGAAACACTGTCCCAGAATTTGGTATCAGCTCAACTGAGCAGCAACAAATAAACAAACAAACAAAACCCAAGAAAGCTTACAATAGCTGGGAGCATAAAAAACTTAAAACCATTCTGAAAGCCCTATTAATACAAAGTGAACAGGAGAAACTACAAAACTTCTGCGTAAGGTACAATATACTGCACAAGAAAATTGTTGCTTCCCCCCACAGAATCTAGCATGAATATACATTATATAGCAAGATCTCCTTAGCACCAGCTCACCATATCTTGGTATTTTGCAAAGTATGTTACATGCTGGGCCTTGTTTATGTTCAGCTATTTCTATTTGTAATGCCTATATTTGCTCTCCATCCTCATCTTTTCTTGAGAAACTTGGCACCCAAATCCAAAATCTCTGGTCAGTTCTTGGTGGCTTGGGATCTTCCACTGTTTTTTTTTCCTTTTTTTTTTTTCTTTAATTTTGGGTCAAAAAAATCCACTGAAACTAAAGGTTTTAAGGATAATGTATCATTTATAACAAAATTTCAATTGTAAAGTTTCAGCAATTTACTCTCTCCTGTTTGGATGAGATCATAGGGTTTTCCAGATCTAAGGCATGGTATCTGTCTTGTTTTCCTGATCTATTGAAAGAACCTGACATTGTATTTGAAGTAACAGAAAATTTCTTGTAGACCTCTTGGTGTAAACTGTGAATTAGAATGACTATATTAGCAAAGTACAGTCAAGCCGTACAAAGTAATACTTGGTGCAGCACTATGGTGGATATTTCTCAGCTAACTTAATCTGCTCCAGCTCTGGGAGCACTGCACTGCATTGTACAGCAAAGGTATGAAAAATTCAGGCTTTAAAGATTTTGCTGTGTTTCACATCAATTATGTTTCAAAACAGATTTCTTTTCGCATTAATAATGACTGCTCTTTTATTACTGTTGGAGTCTACCCCTGAATTGTTCTAGAGACTTGCCGAATCCCAGTTTATAATCATGTAGCTAAACTTCTTAATTCAGTAAAAACAAAATCAAAATAGAACCACAATTTACAATCAGCACATCCATTTTCTGTTTCAAGAACAGATAATTCAGTGCCACAAAGTACTATTCAAGATGGAATAGCACAGAGGCATTTCCCATACTACAAGCTGGGATCTTTTAACTAGACTCAAGGGATTGTTATTCCCTAGCCTGCTTTTTTAGCTCAAGGACATGATGGAAAGAAGTTTAGCCTGAGAAACTCCTGTGGCGCCTTGCATTCATTTGAAGCGCTGAAAGCCTCACCTGAAAGGCCAAAACCTGCACTGTCTTGGAGTCAGTCATGACCTCTCAGTTGACATGTTGTCTGCATGCTAGAGCTAGCTCACAGAGAATTAAAACATAAGGCATAAAGGCATCCAAAATCCATCTTATTCTGCTTTGTGTAGTGGGGAAGCTAAGAGCAGTCAGCTGGGGAGGTAAGACGGAGAAGTTGCTGCTCTTCCTGGCCTCATCCCTAACCCCACAACACTCCAAGAGAGTTTGAGGAATAATGTCAGGAAAACTTGCTGCAGTGCTACCAGAATTCAATGCTTGCTACAGAAAAAGGCCTTTGGTCTGTAGCCCTGCTCCAAGCCAGCAAGCATTTCTTTCACTCTAAAAGTGTTTAAATTTGTTTTTTTAAGAAAGAGAAAAAATATTTTATGTGGTGAGTAAAGAAGTACAGAATGGGGCAAAAAAAGAATTAAAAAAAAAGCATAAAAGTTAACTAAACATAATTACACAACTTATGTGGTATGTACCTAAATGATAAAATTTTAAGAAATCAAAACATGAATTTCTTTTATTTCAGACTGAAACTACAGTATTCAGTAGCTGGAATCACCAAATAATTGTGAATCCATGTTGGAAGTGGTTCGGAGGTTGTTTGAAAACAAAGAGAAAAATAAAAGTCAAGTAAATAGAATGGTTTGGAAAGACTTTTCCTGGAAGAGAAATATACCTTTTAGGGTAGTCTCGATCCAGTAGGACAAGTTCTTATTCTACTGCTTTGATAAATGACCTTTTCTGCTGCTTCAGAGTCAAAGGGAGAGCTGCTTTCCAGAGTGAATGGAGCTGGGTGAATCACATGTTCTAAGGCAAGCTCTGGAGTGCTTAGCAAATGAAGTCATCCAGACAGGATTAAACAAAGTTATGTCTCCGTAGCAGAACCTTGTTTATGGAAAATGAGTTTGGGTGATTGGCTTAGCCTAAGCACATACTGTTCTTTTTCACCTAGGCACATACAGCTTTCTTCAATAAAGTAGTCCTGTCCCACACAGCAAATGTTCCTGGTTTTAGTTCGTAGAGGTGGAGCTTGGGGGAAGGAGACTGGCCTGTCTGACCCTCTGATTTCCCATAGCTTTGGCAAGCTCCTCAATATACAGCAATCTGTGCTGCTCCTTTTTTTTTCCTTTCCTAGTGAAATGTTACACTTTTTGAGGTCCCTATGTCTTTTCCAAATGAAGCCAAGAAACACATGAAGCATAGATCAGCTGCAATTTGAAAATGGTGGTTTAAAATCATGTTGGTATTTTAAAGCATAAATATTCCTATTCATATGCATCTAAAATGCATAAACGCACCAGCTGTGAGGTTTTTCCTTTACATCAGCTTATGAAAAGCTGCAGGAGATCAGGAAATTTAGAGCACAAGAATGGTTTATTTTTATACCGTTTCCCTTGTCATTTCCTTTTCCCATTCCAGTCCCTCTGAGAAGAACCAATTAACTTCAGACATTTTCCACATTCATTAGTATCTTCATTAAAAACAAAAAAAAGAATTGTTTCAAGACTGGTATTTTATGCCAACTGAACTGTGATAATGTTGCCTGTCAGAGTGCAGCAAATTGGGGAAGTGCTGAAGATATAAAATCTGTGAATAAGTAAACTGTTAAATTTTGCATCTGCAATGGTATCAGAATGGAAGAGACACCATTACAAAACAGTAGGTTGCTAAACAAAACGTACTTGTTGCTAAATAAAATGTACTCTAAGAAAGCAGGTTAGTGGCCATAATTGAAAAGGTGATTGTTGATGCTGTTGGAGCTTGTTGCTGGAAAAGAACCCGATTCGCACTTTTCAATAGAAGAACAAACTTCTGTGACATCAGCAAAAATCTTTAACACATCAGCCATGTAAGAAGTTACCAAAATGTCACCAGGGCTACATGGCACAATCAGAGAGTGCCTTGTTCAAATGCCATCTGGGGTGTCCTAGACCCAGAAGGTATCTGCTGCTGCTACTGCCACGTGTTCCACCTCTCCCTCTCCCTTCTTCCCTTTCTCCTCATGCCACAACCACCTTGCCGTGAACACAAGTAGTGGAAGCAGATGATGGGGAGAGGAGAAGATCATAGTACACGGAGGGGGTGACAGTTGGTCCCTGCACATGTATGGTCTTCTCACCCGATTTGGCTGGTAGGGGATATTGCCCTTGTCCCAGGATGCTCCTCAGATGTCTACTTTGGTTGGGACTGATGCTTTGCTCCTTCACTTGGCTGCAGTAGAAATACACTAGGTCAGTAACAGTGTAGGAGAGGGTTACTTTTGCTGTGCCTATGCAGTTCCCTGCTATTTACCATTATATTTCTATGGGCTACAGTAGCATTACATTTCTTCCATTATTATTATTGTTTCTAGTGAAACACAGTAACAGGTTTTTTTCCACTGCTCTTTTTCATCTTTTCTACTAAGGGGGCTGGAACTGGCTTAAGATGTCAAGCCAAAATTGTATATAACATTCAGAAATCTTCAGATGTCATAAGACCAAGGAAACTAGCTCTTACACCCATTCATCTTAATTTTTTATGATGGAGATATGAAGTCCAGGACAGCTTTTCATGTCCTTTGAAGATTTATCAAATTATGTATGGTGAACGTTAGACACCAAAAAATAGTGTACATTGGAGCAACTCCAACAAATTTTTGGTTTAGGGTTAGAAAAGCCTATGCATAAGCACTATGTCACATTTCTTCATGCTACTTTCTGTATTCTTTCCTGCTTGCCTTGCTGAGCATAGAGCATGTCATAGAGTTATCAGTTCTTGACAGATTGGCAGCAACCCTGCTCTGACCCATTTATCCCAAAGGGCTCTACAATCTCTTGCAGTGACAGTTGCCTAGCACAGACAGGTCTGGCACTGGTTTTTGCTGAAGTTCCCCCAACTTGCTCTATAATTCCTCGCTGAATCTGTTTTTTTCCTGTTATTAGGGTTTTTAAGTTGCTAAGCCTAGCCAGTATTTCAGACTTTGTGTTTGTGGCTAAAGTCAAGTACAATCAACTGTGAGAGCAACTAGGGTCTATTTGCTACTTGGACAAAGTGACTGAATCTTCAGTAGCTCCATCTGAACTATTGCAGTTAGAGAGAAAAAAAGGAAGGGAAATAAAAGCCTTTGTGATGGAGCAGAACTGGCACCCCAGAAGTGAAGTGCAGCAGCCTTTCATAATTCTTAAACTGGTCTCCATAAACCCCTAGTAAGTTTAGAGAGGCTTTTTGGTCAGATGCCGTTAGTTCTCAAGCTCCTGTTTTTTCAGGACCCCACTCAGAGAATTCAGTGTGCTGTTATGTGAATGATTGAAGTTTTCCTGACCAAATTATCCAGAAGGATTAAAACTGCCTTCAATAACGGCTTCCAAAATATTGTTCCTCTGGGATTAAAAAAAAAAAAAAGAAAAGTACATTTTTAAAGGAAAGGTCTTTGAGTACAACTGCAGAGGTTCAGAGATGGAAAAGAGGATTTTAAAAGAAGAATTTAATATGAGAAATATAATAGCTGTTTGAGTTCTTATGTGCTTAATATGACATCACAAACAGCACTGAATACAGCCTCCACGTCTCAGTCATATTTGCTAAAGTAATTTAGTATATGTTATCAAGTTGTCTAAAAGGTTTAGTTACACAAAGAAGACAATTCTGAGCCAAGTATCTCAAGCATCTGTCAAGGTTTGTTAGCACCACAAGTTAGAGTCAAAAGCATTTCAGTGTTAGAGTGCTTCAGAAATCTCATGCTCAAGAATGTTATGTATAGGACAATTCACCTGGGAAATTGTGTTTGGCTTTTTAAAATAACATTTTTCTGATTTTAATCAGCTTAATTCTTCAACCTCTTACACTTAAAAATACAGGAAACACATATTAGACAAAGGATAAAAAAGCTCATAATAACTAAAACAAAATTTCCTCCCATGAAGTCAGAGCTCTGAACCATACAGGAATATCAAAGTACTGCATATATTTTCTGTGCACTAAACTAAATATTTTAAAATTCCACAGAGGTTTTTAAAAATAAATGGCTTCCTTAGAGCACTGTTCCACCTAAGAATATTTTTAAGAAACACAGTTATGAATTTGGTTTCTATATTTTTCAAAAGAAGAAAAGAAAGTCTGATGAAACAGAAGCCAGAAAACACAACAAATACTGGAGTGTTCTTGTAGAAAAGTAAACAAACAAACAAAACACTATGTGGGGAGATGTATTGAGCTATTCAGGGCAAGACTGTAACAGCAGTGAAGGGAATCACATACATCACATTAGGAAACCAGATGTAAACTTAAGTCTATATAGCTATATAGAATAAAAAGATAACCTGAACATACACATGCATTCACTTGGCTTTACTTGTCCCTGCCACACATGTATGGATTTTAATGGTTGATTTAGGATTTGGAAGGTTTTTACATCTTCATGGGTCTGCTACTTTCTTGGGAATATAAACTCTTGCCTTGACAGAACTGTGTATGAAAGATGTATGCTTGCAAAGAGAAATGTCAAACATCCTCAAGCCAAGTTTAGAGCTCTGCATTTCAGTGTTGTACAAGGATCTGGTTATACAATACTCACCCTGCTCTAGTTGTTAGTCACATCTATGCCTGTGCTATAAGGAAGATGGAGTGCTAGAGCCGTAGCACCTTACGTGAAGTTGTCAAAACATTTGTGAACGTTTTCTAAATGTTCTGATGGTGTAGGTGCCTTTACAGTGAAAAAAACCATCAATAAATATTACCTAAACCAATATTTGATTAGTGTAGGAATAGCTGCTGCTGAATTTTGTCAGCCTTTTGTCTCACAAATTATGACTTTGGGTTTGATCCTCCTACTGAAGTCAAGTCTTTCCATTGACATTCAAAGAAAACAGACCTATAAAGTCAGTAGTCTTCAGACAAAATTCCTTTAGCTTCAGCTGGAAAAAAAGCAGTTAAAAAGGCTGTGAATATTTGAGGATGGAGTTATATACTTATGTTGATGCAGCAGATAGTTTCTTTTTATTTGGACATACAGAGTATTTAAGCCAACTTCTGGATTTTAACTGGTTAGAGAAGTTTGAAAATTCACAGAATACTGCATTACAAGTGGCAGATGTATTCCTCACTCCTGTGGGTCAATGTGAAACAGTGAAGTAAAACAGCTTGAGAAATCTTAATTCTATGATCTTGCTATGTGCTGTGCTGATGGACATTCACTGACTGGCTGCGTGTTTGTGGGATTTAACATTGGTTTTGTATTCAAACATTTTGGCACATCCATGGGTGAGCAGACCTCTACTGTAGCCTTTCTTGGAGTTATTGCATGATTAGACTTGTGCAGTGTGAATGACTGATTCAGAGAGGCTGTGCCTCATCCCTGTGCTTGAAAGGATCCTTTAAAGAGCCATTTTCAATGTCTGTTCAAGTTTCCTGCAGAGATTAAATTTCTGGAGTGAGGCTGTTACTGCAACTAGTGGGAGAACCTCACAGATCTTCACACCCTGAAAACTGCTACGAGCTTCAACTTCTCAGCACAATGACATGTTAGGAGCAGGCCAAAACCAAAGGTGTAAACAGATCTCGGAAACCTTAAAAGGATCCGTATGGGATTTGAGCAAATAGACACTGAGCTACCCATGTCTGGAAATAAACACACTGCATGGTGGAATAGAAGTATGTGCACGCTGAGGATGGCAGGAAATTCAGTTTCCCCATTAGAAGATCCAGCATCTGTTGTGCATTGGCTGATGTTAAAGAAGCAGACTATATTTTCATCATTACCCGGTAACTCTGGCCCTTCCAGTGTATCTGTGCATGCTAAATCTGTGTGTGTAAAAAAGACATTTTTCTCTTCCTTTTTTCACCTACTCTTCCCTTCAGTGCACAATCTGCCTTTACCCCTGCTTCTGTGTGACCTCTCTTGAGAACAAGGACTACATGTGAAAGCTTTTCCCTGCAAATTTTTATAGCTCTACTAAAAATATTGTACATACACACTTAAAAAGATGTCTTATCAGCATAAAATAATGTGGAAGCCCTTTTAGAGTAAATTACCATAGGAAAAACATATCCTTCCTCTCCTCACACAACATCAATACATACCATTATTACGTATGTGTTCCTGTCTTGAGTCCAACCACGTGTACTCTATATATTGAAATGTCTGTACATTAGACAGTTACTTACTTTGAGCAGCTTCAAAAATTATGAGCAAATTTTTAAGCACATTCTGTGCTTCTTCCTTATGGCCCAGTTCCTGTTATCCATCAAGTCTGTTTTAAAATAGGACGCGTTTTTGGTACTGCAAAGTCAACAGTGCTGGAAAGTTGGCAGGTACTCTTGTTTAAACAACATTCCCAAGTAGTCTCCTGGCAGGTGTTTCCAGAGTACTTTGAGCACAATTCTTTGGATGGGATATCTGCCAAAGTACATAGCAACAGGAGAAAAATTGTTTTCCTTTTGCCATAGTTGGGACAGTGCAGTTTTTTAGATGCTACACTGTGCATCCATTTCAGGAGCTTATTTTGGCACAGGGTCGGAGCCTATATAAAGGCATACACAGTATCCTCCTGCCTGTTTTTAATGCAAGTGAGTTCCAGAATACCAACTGGTAGGTTATCTTCCTGGCAATGGGCCAGCCTTCTCTCACTGATTTCAGCTGTGTAGAAACCCTTCACCTCAGAACTACTTACCATAAACTGTTATGCTGCAAGGGCTTCTGCAAGTTTAGAGCAAATGTTAATTTCAAAGCTGGCCAAAAGAACAAAATGGGAACAGTGGGTGAGGCAAGAGAAGGATCAGAGAAGGCTTGTCTCTCTGGCACTGATTTCTGTTACAGCTGAACCTAACTTTGCTTAAGTGAAACCTGTCCTTTAGATTTGAAAAACACACAACTGGTTTTATAATCCTTCTGGCAGCCCGTCCACTTCTCAATATGTGTTCTAGACCTAAAATTACCTTCTGTATACTACCCATGCAGAAAAAGTTTCTTAGATATATGTACTCTTAGATATACAAAAATGCTCTCTGACCTGAAATAGGAGCAGGTACAGTAAACAGTCATCAAAGGTTAAAGGAAACATTAACTGAGGGATATGCTGTTTTGAAAATTAGATTTTAATACTATGCTGAAAGAGTTCATAATACTATGAAATAGATCATAATGCTATGCTGACCCTGTTCAAAGACATGGTCACAGCGTGTTTGCTGTTGCACAAGTACTTAGTAGTCTCATACCAGAGCAGCAGCTGCATGTGACCTGCACTCATGCAGCCTTGGCACAGGTTATAAGGAGCACCCTATGGTACAAAACTGGTTTCCAAAATAAGGGCTTTCCTCTCAAATCCAATTCTAGCTCTTGGTTATAAAGAAAAAGACCCGGGTCAAACCAAAGCACTTGCATTTTCCTGGGTGCATAGCCAGGCTAAAGCAAAAGTTTCAGATGTGACCTACTCCAGTCACTTCAGAATTTTTCACCATTGAAGTGACTGTGTAAACATTCATACTGCCTGTTACTTCACTTTGAGCTGTTACTTTGCATGTGACACACTCCATACTGCTTCATTACTCAATCTGCTTCCTCACCCCTTTGCTCATCTGTCCCACCAGCTATACAGTGACTACCAGTACCTTCAGCTCTCTCATTTGTAACTTCTGCAAGTTGGCATAGGTGCAGAAACATGTAGTACCCTGGAAACTGCAAATGACAACATTGTATGGTAAATACTGCAGGAAGGCAAGTGCTCTGGGTGGTAACTTTTTTCTGTTTCATTTTGTAAAAAAATCTCAATTTCTCTATTGAATTTTTTTGGCACAGTATTTTCATGTTGCTGGAGCAGGCTGCCATCGAATCTAGCTGGCCTACCTATAAAATGTGTGGGCTGGCAAGGAACATCCTTTGTTCTCTGTAACTCCCAAACTTCCTGCTTCACTGAGCCTATCCTGTCTTCCCCCACCCCTGAATTCACCTTGGCCTGGGCTCTTCTCTAGGGGCTAGGCTTCTCTAGAGAGTTGTGACTCCACCTGTCTTCTAACAACAAAGCTTTCCTTCCCTGAATATTTATATGGAACTATTTTCATTACTTTTCTTTGCCTTTTGTGGGTAAGTAGAAAGGGGAATTTGGTTTTATTATTGTATCTCATGTAAGTTACAGATCCAAGGCACATGCGTATGGACGGGCATGCTGTGGGACTAGGCACTGTGTGAACGCAACACAAACACAAGGCAGTCCAGCATCAAGCACCTCCTTGTCCACATTTAAGGAGTGGATGAGCACGAGTGTGCAACTAAATACTGAAAGGTGGCCATGGTAAGTCTGAGCAGGCCTGCTCTTATTACACTGTGCCATTATAAGCATTGAAGCAAATCAAAGTTTTCAGTAAGCTTTAGAAGAAAAAATGACTCTCCAAAACAAAGCAGAAGTCAACATTTGAGGGGAGTCCAGCCCAGATAAGATACTTAAATACTATTATTCTGAGGAAGAGTATGCACTATGTTCTTTCTAATAACTCTTTAATAAGTTGTTTAATATTATTGTGTTTAATAACTGTTTTAAAGAATGGAACAAAGAAATATGAAACAAAGAAAATGTGTAACAGATCCAGGGGAATCATATATTTAATTCCTAGTTTTGGTGTTTGACTTACAAAGCCACTTCTCAGTGGCACACATAAATACTTGAGTCTTACTGCAGCATTATAATCACATTAACAAAGCATCCTTTTCTCTTGCTTTGTAGACGTAACCTAGCTATCAATCATTTAATATTCTCACAGGATGACATTCACCCTGATGCTGGCTCTATCCCTAGGGAAGAAAGTAACCCAAGAAAATATACAGAAATGCTTTAAGTCTGGATGAAGCAAAATTTGTGTGAATATCTCCAGAAATGTTAATAGTATTTGCCAGTCTACGTTGTTTGGATTAAAAATAGAGTGAAGTATACTAGTACTGCTTGCAAAAAAGGCTATATTCTGAGTCATTATGGGAATCCTAAGCATTTCCAGGTGTACATGGTTTACAATAGTAAGGATGGAAATTTTCCCAGACTTCTTTTCCTTTTTGAGTTTTTCTACAGTTGTGAAGGATACTAGAGTGACAAGACTGGAGAATAGTCATTTGTCTTGCCATAGATCATATACACTCCTGATATTTGGGCTTTTCCGCTCTGACCTATGATTATATTTATTATTTTACTTGATTTCTTATATCCGCCTACTCCAGATAATAGAGACAATCACCATTTTCCAGTAAACAAACAAACAAACAAAAACTTACTCCAAGTTGCATAAACTGACCATGGACATCAATATGAACACAATCACTTTCACTGAGGATGTTTTCTTGTCATTACCAAAGCAGGTCAGATAAAGGCAGTGACCTAAAGCCCTCAGAATTACTGCATTAATCCTACATGGAATCTTCAACCAGAAAGTAAACTTGCTGCATCTAAGCAGTGGTCAGGCTGATAGACATCCCTGTTCACGGCAATAAGGAATTTTTGGTTTCCTAATAATTTGGACTAGTCATATATTTTCAAACAACCTGCCTTCCACTTCTGGGGTTTCCTGAAAACCATTATTTTTGAAGAAGCTTCCTTTAGCTAGTTAGTGCTCCTGTTTGGAAGGATGTGTTGATGGTGTGGTTTTTCTTAAGGAAAATCTTCAAACATTCTTTAAATCTCTTTAAATCTTTAAAATCTCACAGATGTGCATTAGCCAGACAGGGCCTTGGAGAAGGGTCTTTGGAAACTGTAATAGACATTTTGGAAGAAGGCATTTCAGAGGTTTTTCCCAAACCTCAGGAGACTGTGACTACCATTCTTACAAATATTTTTTTGAAAGAGGAAGATTTTGCTTCCCTCACAGTTCTGGATGTAACTTAACTCCAATGCTGGCATAGATTTCTCTAGAGTGGGCAAAAGTTTTGCTACCAAAATGGAATTTCTTTCGGTATGGTTACTATGTGCTTCCTCCAGAGAACCTGACAAAGAAAACAGGAAAGAATGCTCTGAAAAATCAGTGTGGGAACTGAGATTTTTTTTTTTTTTTTGCCAAACATGCTAATGCCTGTCATCCTTATTGAACAGTCGCATCTGAAATTTGTAGGTGTTTATCAGTAACACTCTCAAGTTACAAAGATAACAGTATTAAATTGAATGTTCAGACTGCAAAGAAGTTACCATGTATCTTCCTCCACTGAGGGCAAGGTGCATAATAATAATTCAGTGGATATTTGCTTGTAGAAAATAGAAATCACTAAAAGCTTTAGAACAAAATGCTGTCTAAGTCTAGCTGGAATGGTCACCAGGTTGCCAAGTTCGAGCCAAATTTCAGATCCCTGTTTATTTGGAGCTGTTTAGGCACAGTTTCTAAATCAGCTTACCAGCACACTTTCAATGAACAGATTCTCTGTCTAGTATCTCTCATTAGCATGTGCTGCCATGGCATTCAGCTCCCAGAGACCCAACTATTCAGTTCTGACACATCTCATTTCCTTTACTCATCTTGCTAACTATGTCCAGAGCTCTATCCCTCAGATTTTGTGACCAATTAAAACAACATTAGCTTGCTGAGTACTCTGTTCCATTGCAAGGATCACAGACTTGGAAATCTCAGCCTATGCAGGAGAGAAATATGGAATAACAAAATTTAAAACCAGGAAGGACAAGAAAGAAATAATACGTTAATGGTGCCTATTGGAAGGCAAGTCACTTTCTAGAAAAACATGAGGACAAGGCTAGGAAGGCAAAAGAAAATCTGGATTCTTTGGAAGGCTGCTGTGGTAAGGATTCTTGGAAAAGAATCCCCAGTGAAGACTCTAGGGTGTATGTAGAGAAGTATGTAGAAGTATGTAGACTGTTTTCTGATAGGCTGTTGTGTCCTGAGATTTGTCAACAAGGCATCTCATTTTAACAGTTATAATTGTGTTCTGTTCTATGAACCACCTAGTTCCAACTATGCTAGACTTGTTTTAAAAATAACTGCAGGACACAGAGTTTGTTTGCCAAGCCAAAATCTGAAATTATCTTCATATTTCTATATACAAGCAAAAATTGAAAGGCTTGAAATGGCCATTCCCTTTTAACATCTTATAAATACCAGAGACAGGCAAATGATTGCCCACATTTTCTTCCCAAATAAATTTACTTATTTTAAGGCAAAACCAATTTAACATTTCCTTTTGTTTTGTAAAACCTATTATAACTTCAGTGTTAATTTTCAGCTTCTAACTGGCTGAACAAAAATAGTGAATATATTTCCAATATATCCGTCTCCTTTACAAAGTTGTTGTTTTGTTTTTTTTTTTTTTCATCCAGGAATATTGTAGCAAATAAATTCACTAATAGCTTTCTTAGAAA
>JAOEHX010042527.1:64926-77590 GCA_025448015.1 Bolborhynchus lineola
ACTATGAATTTTAAGTGCATACTAAGACTCATTTGCAGAAAATATTTTTTTGACCTACAAAACCTAATTTTTAGACAAGACTATCTCAAGCAATCGTGTTTCAGCAGTTTAGATAATTCCATCTAAGCTCAAAATGACTGCCATGCAACCAAGTCATTGTTACAGACAATCACTCTGCTTTTAAATGAGTGCTGATCAGAGCCAAAACATTTACTAGTGGTTGTTCTGTCACAAAATGGGAGAAATACTTTGTGGTCAATGTATCTAAACCACAGAAACTCACAGTCTTTGAATTTTAAGTAGTGAATATCCTTACCCAACTGTCAGCAAATGACATAATCACTGAATTTTGAAAAGCATTGGAAACAAAACTGAAGGTGCTCAGGGGTTATTTTTTCTTCCCCAGAATTTTTATTTCATTGAAGTATGAGATTATTTGCAAATTATTTAGCAGTTCCATTAATGAGAGAGTGAAGAAAGGGAAAGTCAACAGCTCCAAATTGTGAAAATGGAAAACGGAAGTAGCATTGAATATCTTTGGCTACAAGTGTAAAGAAGAGATTTGTGCACACAGATCAGGCTTTAGCTGATGCAGCAAACCATGTAAGGTGGAATTCATACCATATCACTTCAGTCATCTGGAATGTAGACATTTCATTTAGTAGCATCCTCAGTTCATTCTATAGCCAGTACCTCCTGAGAAAAGTCATCTGCTTCAGGTGGGTTGAATACTCCTCTACACAATTACAGAGGAAGCCTCAGGAACAAGCTCAATAGCTCAGACAACTATATTTCAGTAGATTAATGATAGGTGGGATGAATTCTATTTAAAATTAAGCTTTGCTTCCAGTTAGAGCCAAAATTGTGGGTCAAAGTTTATCATGTGCAGTAAATGCATTTACATTTTGCAAACATTACGCAAGGGTCTCCAGCTGGTGAGGGCCAAACACATTTGTGACACAGTTATCCCATCCCTGGAGTCATTCTTGCTCTGTGAAGCACAACACCCCTGGTGCTGGCAGAACTGGGAAAGAGCAGTTTAGAAAACAATGGGCTTGTAGCTGAACCATGCACAAATGAGAAAAGGAAGCCATTTATCATCTCTAGGCCATAATGGAGAGCCACTTCCTATTAATTAGAGAAAAGCAGAAATTGGAAAAAGAAAACAAGAAACTTATGTAATATGATCTCAGAGCTGGCTGATCTACTAATGTAAAACACAGGGTGGAAAAAAAAAGGCTGATAATGTGGAACAGTAGGGCATGACTGCTGATCTCATAGAAAAAACATGCGGAAAATACTATTCAAAACACTGGCAAAATGACTTCATGTGAAAGGCAGATCTCTTCCAGTGGCCAGAATGTTCCAAAGGAACCTGCATGTGTCTGCTATGTGCTCTTTCCATTGGCAGGCAACCAGATGGCTTGAATATTGCAGAGCCAAGTAGGCAGTGTTTGGTGCACATAATGAGTGTATCTTTGTCCTAGATTACAAACCTGTTAGATTGCATTTGAGATATTTTTTCCCACTTGAGCCTTGACTGTAAAACTAGGAGCACTTTCTGTGGTTTTGGGGGTTTGGGGAGCAAAAGAAAATTCCTTATCAAATAGCCACTCACCTCTAGTTCTCTAGACCTGAATGGTAACAGAAGCAGAATTAACAGCAGGATATGACCACTCCATGGTTTTTAAAACTGGAGTCTGGAGCAAATGAACCAGGAAAACTCACTACTACTTCCATTTAGTAACCACATACACTTTTTATTATCTTTGTAGTAGTTATGACTGAGATAGCATGTTGCAGTAACATAGGAGATGTCCAGTATTTTGCATGGAAGGTGGTATTCAGATTTTTTAGTAGCTTCTAAAATAATTTCTCCATGTCCTTATGTATTCTAGCTCACACTGTAACTCCCTCAAGCACAACACTCTTCTGCTATCATTGGCAGAAAAGGAGTTTGACAGGAGTTGACCAGAGGCTTGAGAAACAGAACTGCTGGCCTCTGTTTCTCCTGCTGTTTTTCCTGCCCTCACAAAATTTATAATAAGCCTGGATATTGAATGAAATCCCACACATGCTAAGAAATGAGCAGCTAATAGAAAGAGATTCCAGATGTCCCTTTGGAGGTGAACAGGATCCTCTTTTGAACAGGTATCTCTCCATCATTTGACTGGAGGTAAACTTGCCACATCAGCACTAATCATGTAACCACAATCTCTGAAATCTCCTTCCTTTCTAGCAAACCTATGCTTCCTATCTTTGTATTTTGGGAAACACCAGAACAAGGACAAAACTGAAGTTCTAACCTTGCCCAATAAAAAAAAAAAAAACAACCAAACTGTGGGGTCCTTTTACTCTGAGTACTAGGTGCTTGTTTGAGCATTGGTGAATTTTTTGTCCTTAGTTGCCAGCTTCTCTGACACATGGTGTTGCAACACATAGGCAGCTCTTAATCCCTTGACAAGCTCAGTGGCAAAATGAATTATTTTATTGCTCATAACTATGGCATGCACCATCTTGCCTTGGTAGTGTTATCATCTGACTTAAACTAGTATGCTTCATGTAAAGGCAACTAGGAGTGCCCAGGTTTAGGCAAAAATATTTTTATTAGGTCAGGCATTGAGCTGACTCAGATGCAGCTTATATTGGATTTTGGTTCTTTTTAAAGAGCTATGCAGATCCCATGGCAACTGACCCAGTCTAAGAGAGGCAGGCTGGGCATTACTGAGGCTTTGAGCTTTTTAGTGTAGTTCACTGGAGAAAAACTTGATCTTAATCTGTGTGGCACTCAATCAGGCTTTTAAAGTATTTTATTTCATTAAGAAAATGCCTTTGTATAATTTCTGTCCTAAGACAAAACAGCCTTGGCATTTGAAAAGGCCCTAAAGTTTGTTAATATTTGACTAGTCTCTATCACTTCAGCAAACCAGGCATAAGAATGGCATAAGGGATATGGAGCATATCATGAGTTTGTCTTTTTCTGTTACTCATATAGCAAACATACAGTGCATAATAGAACTTCATTCTGTGTCATTTCATTTACCAAGAATAGATCTAAGAGCTGCAGTAGTCCACAACAGAGATCAGCAAGAAAGGCAGGAAAGCCAAAGATGGCACACAGGCATTTTTTCATGCTATGTGGTCTAGAGCTAGAAGCAATGTCATAAAAGAGAGATCTATAAAAGGTAACACCTCCATACTTCTGTTTAAATCTAAATTGAGCTGGAAACCATTTTCTCATGAAGAAATGAGATACTGTCAGTAAAACTTTCTCTCTTAGAGGTGCAACATGTCCTGGATTCTGATGTATTTTTACTAGGCAGGTTTTAATCTCTATTTTGGGGAAAGAAAATTACATTCTAATGCAAACCTTTAAGATAGGTTGCTGCTTCATGACACAGAGCACTGAGCAAAATACCATATTGCCTAGATAAGGAGGGGTTTGTGATGTAAATTGTGCCCCACATTTTCTCCTAAGAAAATTATCTTCTATAATTTTTAAAACAGATGAAAATGTCATGTACCTTAATATAGGGTTATAATCTTAATTCCAGTTTTATGAGGTCCATTAAAATGAAACGTATTGTGCAAGATGGAAATTAATCCTAGGTGACCACTAGGCAAGCACTGTGTCTCTAATTATCAAGTACTATACAAGTACGCATGTGGTCTGTGTGTTTTCCAGTGTGAGCAGTGTATTCTGTGTTACAGTGTAATGAGATAAAGGCACACAAAGTACACACTTAATCAGTTCAAATGATAGTATTTCCTAACCCACATCACCAAGAAAGGATTGCAGCTGTTCAGGCTTATTCTAGTGAATAGCTTTGAAAGCTATTCAAAGAAAAATGAACCACAAAAAACTCCAGCAGAAATCAAAATGCAATTAGAAGCAACTGGAAATCTTTCTGTCTTAATTACAGCACTGCAATTGTCCTTACTCCAGAGAGAGAAATCCTGCAAGAATTTTACCCACTGGGTTGTTCAGGGGAAAATAAGAAACTAAAAATATTATCCATTTCCCTTCTGTGTGGTTTCTTTCTTTATATCAAAGACTATCAGGTTCGTGTCCTTTCAATTTCATTTTCTGAGAAGATGTTAGCTGTGGTATGGAAGTGACAAATAGAAATCAAGGGTTTCCAAAAATTTTACAGAATATTTAGGAAAAGATTTAAGAGAGCATGCTATAGAAACCAGTGATTTGTCATTTTCAAGGAAATATGTTTAGAAAGTACTTGAAACTAATTCGATGGAGTGGGGTTTATTACTTTATCTCTTTTGAACTTGGTGGATTGTACATATTTCTCTGAATTAGATCCACCCTCTCCCTTTGCTCCTCACCCTTCATATCCCCGTTCCAGGACAAGTTTTTCTAATGCCTGGTTTTGCTCTTTGCTCTAGATTGACCATAATTAAAACAAAGATCTCTTTTTTCTCCTCTTCACCTCCACTGTTATCTTCTCTTTTGTCTCCTATAATTAACAGCTACATCCTGTGGGTTTGCTAGAAGCGACTGTTGTGGGTATACTCTGTCTGCCTTCTCTAGGCCTTGTCCTTCCATCTCAAATGTCTCTCTGCTCACCAGATCCCTCCCTTCGATTGCTTCATTTGACTGTATAGGTGGGATTCACTCACCTAAACATAGGTGTCTCGAGACATTTCAATGCCTTAGGTTATTCCCTAAGGCCTTCACTTGTCTGTCTTGAAATCTCTCATAGGGCCTCTGTCATAAAGGGGTGTCTTAGATACTCTAGGACATCTAAACCACATTTGGTGACTGTGTTTATTTAACTGAATTTTTTTCTTTCAGCCCCTCTTCCTCCTGTAAAACAACATTCTCTGTGACACTGTCTGCAGACACAAGGCAGCCTGTCAAATGGCTCCCCTATGGCTTATAGATTTCCTGGGAAGCTCCACCCATTGCTCCCCTTGAAAAATTTTTGCATAGTATCAATTTCCAATACTTGGGGGTTATAGAAAGATGAGTAAGTCACTGTGCCACATCAAGCTTTATCCCTTGACAGACCACATTTACCACCAGGATGTTGAAGAAAGACAGTTAAGTTATTACCCATATTTGAATCATAACCTGGTTTACCTCACCATATTTTTTCATAGGAGGCTTGACAGAGGGAAATGCAAGATTGTATTCCACTTGTAGCACTAAATCCTAATTTCTCAGTTTGTGATTTTCACTTCCTAGTCTCTGATATCCTGTTTCTCTCTTCCCACAACTTTCAGTGAAAATACAGCCCAGTCAGGAGTATTGGTCGCAAGCCTGAAAGACTGAACAAGATCACCAGCAGGTCAGATTCTGATACCTTCTTTATTAACCGTAAATCCATACAGAGCCTCTAGAATAACTGTGAAGCTCATTACTACTTCAAATAAATAGGGCTTTGAAAATGGTAGCAACAGACTAATTCTGCACCAACTAATATCTTAAGAAACCCCAATGAATTCAGTCTAATTCTCCCACAAATTTGGCTGACCTTTTTCTTTTCTTTTTGGGGTAAATATTTGACTCTAAATGCCAGATTATGAAACAAATTACAGAAAGTGTCATGTTTTTCTAAGAAATGAATCCAGTGAATAGAATACGCCTCATCAGTCTGGATTCTGTCACCCTGGGATTTTCTTATTTGTGCAAGTATTACTGGAAGGAGCCAAAAGAACTGACCCTTGGGAGTCCTTTCTTATGGGAAATGGAAGTCAGGCAGCACCATTTTTCTGAGACGGTTGAATGGCATCTCTTAAAGACATTCTTAAGTGAGGTAGGAAAACAATTGTTTGAAAATCAGTTATTTTGACAGATTTTGTATCTCTTGCTCAATATCTTTGTAAAGTCAGACTGGGGCAGTTGTTACCAGCAGTAGTTTTGGTTAGTTTCGTCTCCAAAAAATCCATCCATTTTAACCTAGTTTCTTGCCTTCAGACAGGCGACATTTTAAGATATAAATTAATTAACACTGCAGTACACTTAGCCAGGTATATAATGCTGTTCTTGTACTTGTGTGTGCAATGCAAGTCCCTCTTGATCTCTTTAACCAATAGCTTATGCCCTGAAGACTGATTATGAAGAGAAACCATATTTTTAGGTCACAGGCTGATCTTGTGCGGCAGTAATACAAGTTGGTAGAAAACACTTGGCTGTGGAGACAAGCAGTCATGCTTCCTCCCAGTTGCTTCCTTCTAGTTTTCCTTTTTTTTTTTTCCCCCCCCCTTTTTTTGTGTAATTGTGAAGTACTAATCACTGTTTCGTCAAGCACTGTCAAGGACTATGACACACATTTTCTACAGAGTCTGGGAGCTTGGATCTTTTGGGCTAGCATAGGGCAAGAATGAGAAAGTACAATGTATTTATTTTTTAACATAACTGGTTATGAAGCAAAAAGTGCTTAAGGAAGGAAAAAAAGAAAAAAGGAAACATTAGGAAAGATTTCTGTCTTCTTCACATGGCAACAAAGGAAGCTGAATTGAGAGTGAGTCTGCCTCTGTCCCACACCATGCTCAGCAGCTGCTTGCTATCATCACAGAGCATCTCCCCACTTTCCAGGTGGCTAGCAGTCAGTCAGCTCTGTTTGAGGAATGATTTAACTGTGCCTCTTTGCAGGGTTTGACAACTGAGACATCCTGCAAAAGAACCCTGAACCATCAGGGGAAGCATTTATAAAGCAACCTCAATCATTTCTTTGTATGGCTTTCCCAGGCTTTTCCAGCTGCACAGCTCTCTTAGATCACTTTTCCTTCTCCTCCATCTTCATTTTCTCAGGTGCTTCAAAAAAATTCTTTCTGATTTGCAGGGGTTATATCTCTGCCCACAGTACAAGGCCAAAAATCAGTTTCCAGTGAAGGAGGAAGGTCCCCCTTAACTGCATTTTGACACTATCCTTAAATAAGGCTTTAACGCATAAAAGAGATATGAAAAACCAGTTTCAAGACTCTTAAAAGCATAAAGAATGCAACTTTGCTGAGAAAAGCATCCTAAATACTTCCATTCCAAACACAATGATTAAGAATCAACAGTGGGGTTTTATACATTCTTACACCAGAGTTAAGCAACACTATTCAGCAGGAACTTCTATGTTAGTGGTTGTTGAGTCAAAATATTTTCAACGACAGGTCACAAAATGGTTTTGCAGCATTTCCACACAGCTGGAGAAATATCATACAAGCAAAAGCGCAGCAGCTGTGAGATTTCAGTCTTACCAGGAAAGGAATTCCACAACTATATGAAAGTCCCCATCATCTGTCCAGTTCCCTGTCTCTTTCCCTTTCTTGCCTATGTATGCCTTTAAAAACAAGTAAAAGAAACTACTGAGATGGAGTAGTTCTGGTTTCCAATTTATACTATCAAATATTTGCAAAAAGCTGTCCATAAACAAAAGCAAAGCTCTTTATCTTTGGAGTTGGATATCTCAGCTTTAGGAATTAAATTGTTCTTTTAGAACCCATGAAGTGTGGATACCTATTTGGATCCAGTAATTCCAGCCTGTGAAACAAAGTACGGAAACTGAAAGTACATGGTAGCTGTTGACTACCTAACAGCTCCCCAAACAAGTGAGCACAGATCTTGCCTTTTTCAGCTTACTTCTAAGTCTCACAGAGAATACTGCTTGCATGCACTGTAGAATGAGCAATTTCTTGAGCAGCAAACACTGACAGGGACTGCAAGTTTGAAGAATATGGATGAACTGCAGGAAGAGAAAATTAAGTAGTAGCCAAGTGCACTCAATGTAGTAATTTTAGGGATAAATTTTTCAGGGACTTGATCCCTGAAATAACCTGAGTCTGCAATAACCTGAGTTTGTGTGGATTTTCTTGAACCATTCCAACCTTGACCATTTTTTCTCACACAAAAGGGACACTATTTTCAGTCTGCAAATCTTCAGCTTAAGCAAAATAAGTGTTTATTTAGTGCTTTTGAACACTCATTCGTATTTCACATGCATCCTCTCAGCAATAGTATCATGCAGAGAAATACTGGCCAACATATATTTAGTTGTCACTACACCTTGATTTTACTTCGATTCAATATGAAGCAGCTTTGCACTACGGGTGCTCAGCTCGTCATCTTCTGTAGGTACATTCTCTGTGGCCACCTCAAACAATAAACTAATCTTGACCTCAGTGGCAGGTGTGTTAGGTAGATACAAAGAACAGCAACCAAGCACTCAGAAAGCAGGAACACTGAGCAGATGGCAGTCTCAGATTTAAAATCAGATTTTATCAATATCATATAGATAGCTAAATGCATCTAGTGGTGATTTTGTCATACCTAAGTATGGGGCCACAGCAATGAAGGATGTGTCCTGGAATGACTTAGCAGCCCCATGCAAGGACATATTCTTGGAGCCCAGTTCTTTTGGGCCATTTCAGTCACTGACTCTCTGAGATTTCTACTGATTTCATGGGTGCCAAAGTGGGTTTTGTTTTATTCAGTTTAGAAAACTTCTTTCTGGTTCCCACATAGGTGCTGAGGCCTTTGAAAATCTGGTCATTTATATGAGATGCCCAACCCTTCTAAAAGGCAAGCTTGTACTGCAGTGTTTTGCATGCACATTTATACAGGACAGAAGCATGGGGAAAAGCTTCTTTTAGCTAGCACAATGGTTAGAAACCTACCAACAACACAGGGTAGACATACTATACTTCTGTACTAAAGCAGAGGGTATCTTCTGATGCATTTTGCATCATGAGGCATTATAGAGAAGGTCTCCACTAGGAGGCTCTGCCAATTAATCCCCATGAGCCCAATTCTGCTTCAGTTTTGTCTTGCAGGTATGCTCTTACCGGGATACAGGGGTGGGCAGCTTTTGCTTAAGTGTTCATAGTACATGGCATGGCTATAGATTTTGCAAGGGTGCTAGTGAAATACCTAGAAGGGAATTCTGCCTTAATATAAGCCCCCTTACAGTTACTGTGAAGTCTGTCCACCCAAGCTTACCTTGTCTTGTCTTCCTGTACACCCACTATCGAGCAAAGCAATGACCATCACTTATACCTTCTCAAAAGGCCTGCTATGAACTATCTAGATGAATAACTGAGCTCAGGCTGAATCCAGGCAAGGCTGAAGCATGTTTGGCTGAAAGGGGAAACAATTTGAAGAGTTGGCCAAAATATTGTCACCACCCTTCGTCAAAGATATATAGTCCTTATTCATTACAGTTATACTGACTCCTCACTAAACTCAGATAATCAAATTTGCAGCAATTCCCAGAAATTCTTTCTCTCACCTTCAGCTCACTAGGAAACGTTGTCATTTCCTTGTAGACGGGCATCTCACCCCAGTGATTCATACAGTTGTCACCTCCAGTCTGAACTCCTGTAACAAAAGTGGAATCCAAAATCTGTGAATGGACACAGAAGGTGACTGCTGTCTTTTTCCATAGTAAAGAGTGCTTTCAGCACCATATGTCTAGACTCAAGTCCCTCAGCAGGCTTCCACTTTCAGTACCTGCTTACAGGTTTCGCCATTATCTTCAAAGCAACTGAAGAAATGTCAGGGACAGCTGCATACCCCAATGTGCTTTAGATCATGAGGTTCAGAAAAAAAAATGTGAGAACTACTCACAATATGAATCTGTTTCTACTTTGCTATGTCTGCACCTCCTGCCATGATAATCCTGCTGCAAAATGCTCTGCTGGATTCTGATCCTCTTCATGAAATATTGCAGTTTTTCCTATATGATTGGGGAGGTGGGGCTTATTACCATATGACATAATTCAATGGCTATTTTTATTCCATAACCCTTTCTTCCTTTCTCCCATCTTCCTCCCACATAATAAAAAAAAGAAACAACCCAAAACTTAATGAATGTTGATCCTACAGAACATATGCGAAGAATCACATGGAGGTAACTAAGGACTTCGCAATTGGCTTTGATGTCCTATGGAAGGTACTTGGATAGTACCTTGTTCTGTTTGGGATTTGATCTTGGTAGCTATTTTTTCCACCTTCAGGCTCTTTCCAGCTTTGGTTACTTTTATTTCCAGGAAGGCTATAAAGGTTTTCAAGTACTCTGAGTTTTAAAACAATTTGAATTCTAAAGTTCCATGAGTGAGACCTCCTGAGGGCAAAAGTCAGTTCATACGGTTTATTCACTTGCTATCTGTGGAATACAATTTGTTTCAAAATGCTTAAATGCTGAGATGATCTCTGTTGCTTCAAGCTTGATTTGAGGTTATTAAGATATTGTGTTTCTGATGTAACAACAAAAATGTCGGAATTAGTCAAGTAAAAGTAACTGTTTCATTTAGTACTAAAATGCAGGAGAGTGGAAGAAAGCAGTATTTAGAGCTTGCATTTAAAACAGTGGAATAGTTTAATATTTAGGATTATTTTGACAAGTGACTAAATCCAAGGGTGTACAGGTCAAACCACTGCAGAGAGGGTAGTTTTCATATGATAATAAAGAATGTGAATAAAAGTAAACTAAACTAAAAGGAATACTTCACAAAAAATGCACATTTTTCTTTGGAAGAGAAGGGCAGTAAGGGTTGATGCAGAAGGCTTAGATGGAAGTGGGGATACACAGACTTACTGCCCTGAGGTCAAGACTTCAAAAAACATGCAAGAGTATGTAAATTGCAAATTCAAAAAAGCCTTTGTTCTTTAAAGTAGAAATCATCCCTGAGTCAGTATTCCCACCACAAGCAAAATTCATGAGCAAACAGGCTTGCCTCCATCCTTTTTCATTTTAGAGTACCTTGTAGATTTTTAAGGCTCATGACCAAAAGTCTTACCTAGCTGTATGGACCAGACTCAGAATCTGGTGACATGCTTGAGCCCAAGTTGTGAAGCACCAGCTGGGAAACAGTGAGATGCTTTGAAATAAACCAAGCAATAAATCTGTTTAGAATTCATATGACACAAAGCCAGCTGTAAATTTGTGGCTAACACAGATTTATATGGAGAAGAAGATTAAAAGCTCATTCACACCAATCAGGGGTTGTTACCTTGGTTGTTTGTATAGCAAGAGAGTAGTTGTATATCTGTAAAGCAATCCCCCAGTTTCTCTTTCCATCACCATTCTGGCAGCATTCATATCCGACTAAGTGATACACACTGGGAAAAAAACAGACTTGTTATGCTTTGGGACAACCTCACAGTCTAAACTGAATACCTGATGAATGTAGTTAGTTCACAAAGTAGAAAAAGTAAAAGTTGGTAGAAGATACATATGTATGTATGTATGATTGTCAATGTTTTGGTTCTGTGTATTCAACTGAACTCTGCCAGATGAACTTTTGAGATCCCTTTTAACCAGGGCTATTCTGGGATTCTGTAATTAAATGAACGGTTGCTCTCTCTCATGTATGTCATAAGGGCAAAAAAATAGAAATAATCATCCCAAACTGTCATAGTTGTAGAAAAACTGGGTGGGTAGGTAGGCAGGCAGGCCTACTTGTGGGAGCCATTCATGGAAAAAGCAATTTCTCATTCATAGTGGTTATTTGTGGGAAGAATGGGCAGCCTAAAGAGTTTAGACGATATTTGATGTGAGGTTAATTAATAAAACTCACACAAATAATTCAGCAGTAATTTCTGTTTCGCAGCCAGACTGAAGGTTTTCGTCCCAAGGCAGACCCCATGAAGCTGAAGCCGTGGCTTTTCCTTTCTGCAATACATTGAGGAATTTCTACAAGAAATCCAAATTTCTACAAGTTAAAAGAGCTTTGTACCAATGGCAGAGAAGCTCACAGAGAAGAAAAGATCAGTCTGAATCAAGAAAGCAAAAGAAACTCACTTTTCTAGTAGCTAAGGATTAGAGAAGTGTTCAAAACTGAGCTGCAGCTGGTGAGAAGAAGCAGCTGGAGCTAGACAGACAGAGCTGCTGATCACTCTATTATTCTCACACTCTGTCAGAGATTTCTGGAATTTGTGGTTGGAAAGGACTGTTAGTTCATTTAATCTGGCCTTTGTTTCTTTTATTCTTGCTCCAGTAACTTGTGTTCAGTTGCAACACATCTTCTCAATTAGAAGACATCAAGAAATGCAGAATCCACCACTGCTTGCACCAGTTTGTCAAATGATTGTTGATACTCCCAGCTTTAAAAAGTCATCTCCCTTAAGTTTATGGTCAGTGCTAATGTATGATTTTTTTTTTTTTCTGATATTTTCTGCAGATCAGGCGAAGTAGTGAGATGTCTCAGTCTTATTCTAGGTAGCCATTTCCCACTTCTGAGAGTGACTTCCCACATGAATTAATCTGTAACATAAGCCAGGAGTAAATTTATCTAAGTGTCCCTGGAGACACAACATTGATTTAACTCAAATAATTCAGTTTAGGTTTGTATTTTGTTTAGCACAGAAGACTCTTCCCCATCACTATCATTCCATCATTCTGTGGAGACTTTGAACATGTCTACAATATAGTTAATGTATAACCATGGACATGTTATTCTGTCCCTCTCCATTAATCCAGCCTTGTGAGACCTTTTTGAACAATAGCTGTGCTTTCACTGTACTTACATTTTTTTTTTTTTGGTAGAATGGATAGCACCAATGTCCTGATGTCATTTGTGTGTGTCATGGGTTCAGCAGTAGCAGTCATTTTTTCTCCTTCTCAGTAACTGGTGCAGCACTGTGGTTTTGACTTTCGGCCTGGGAGCAGTGCTGATAACACCAATGTTTTTAGTTATGGCTTAGTGATGTTTGGTC
>JAOEHX010042527.1:87565-99239 GCA_025448015.1 Bolborhynchus lineola
ATAAGAGACTAAAAGCAGTTATCTTCAAAACCAGCTTAGGATGGGATGCATGACTTGATGCTCTACAGACTATAAAAATGCATAAAATTACAAATTTTATTCCAGTTAACTTTTGAAAAAGTTCTTTTCAGAATTAATCTGTAAGAATTAGAAGAGTATTTCCCTACCTAATGAATTACTTCTGCCGCATACATACCCTGGACTCAGTGCAAGACACGAGTCAATACATTAAAGCTGCTGCCCACGCTTATTGACAACAGTGTATTTTACATGACAAATCATTGACTTGTTGGAAAGATTTTTTTCTATTCAGAATTCAGAGGTTTTTGAAAATAGCAGCTAAGATATATATTTTTGGAAATGCGTTTGCTGATATTTTTTCAATTAAGTTTTAAAATAAGAAATTGTTGAAACCTCTGTAAATCTTATCAGAGTAAACCTGGAGAGAAATTGGAACAGGTTCCAGAAATTTATGCCATTTCTGATCATCTGTTATAAATTTCCTGGGCCTAGTTCAATTGAAAACTGAAACAACACAAACATTAGTCTGAAATGGATATACTAAAAATTTTGCGAGTTGTATTCTCAGAAAACTATCTGAATAGGTTTATTGAGACCAAATAGCTTCTGAAGATACAAATAAGCATCTATTGGTGTGAATGCTTCTCTAAAGCAAAGCCCTGAATACATCAGAAGATGTCTACTCTATTTCTATTTACAGGATACAGAACCATAGAATCATAGAATAGTTAGGGCTCGAAAGGTCACCTTAAGATCATCTAGTTCCAATCCCCCTGAGGGGGCACCTCACACTAGACCATGACACCCAAGCGTCTGTCCAGCCTGGCCTTGAACACTGCCAGGGATGGAGCATTTGCCACTTTTATGGGCAACCTGTGCCAGTGCCTCACCACCACCACACCATTAAGCCTTTCAAACCTCAAGGGGGAAGGATACGTCCATATTCTGTTCAGCAGAATGTGAAGAGATTTCCCACTGTGCTGTAGATTTTACATAAACTATTGTTGTTTTATCAAAGCAATTATTATGAGTATACTCCTGGAAAGAATTATATGGGTTACTAAATGTAGTTCCTGTAAACACACACATTATGTCTCTACAATTTCCTTCAGAAACTACTTGTTAGAAGTAGCTATTTCTTTGTTGTTAACTATTCTGATTGAAAGATATCCCAAAGCCATCTACTTTGGATGTTAGGAACCTTCTGATTTCCAGGCTGACTTGGTTGGAAAAGACACTTTTTATTCTAATATTTTCCTTCAGATTGAATAGCTCTGTCTCTTTCCGTTTAACCTGATTTACCTACACAATAGACAGCATTCATTAACCTTCCTAGCCTTGCTAGGAAACAAGCTAAGCACATACAAGATTACCTGCCTTTTGCAGACTTCTGTGGACAGACACAAGGTTGCTCTGTCTTCTGAGCTGGCTGGGGGTGAGGCAGCTCTGAACTCAGATCACTGAAGCGGCTCTGTCCCAGGGTTAGCAAGATCCTGGCTGTATAAGATCTGACATGGTGCTGCACCTCTGTGGCTTTTGGATAGGATTTTGTGTGCATACAGTCAGTTTGATGGGGGCAAAGGGAGCTTGAGACCTTCATTCCCCAGTCTTTCTAGTAGTGCTCAACTATACCTGTTCCATTTGTATTATAAAAAAATTATATCACTACTTTGAGAACAGGGATATCATTGTATTAGTGGAGCTCCACATGCTACTGCTTAATACGAAGAAATTTTTGCTTATACAAGTCAAGTTTCTAAAAATGATTTCTTGTCTAATCTCCAGGACAAATGCTAAATATCTCCCTTCCTTCTCCCATTCCTCTGCACCCCCCAGACAGCTACTAGACAGAACCTAAGGAAATGCTACACAATTGATCAGAATGTAACTGGAAATCTTAAATTCAGATTGAAAAGCTCCAAATGTTATGAAATAGTATACTAAAGACTATTAATGCTTCTAAAAGAAACTGACCAATCTGCAGCTTATACAGCATCTTTCATATTAGCATTTTGTTAACACTAAGAATATACTGCTTTGATTTAGTGCAGACTTTCACCTGGATAGGTGTGTGGGAAATAGGAAAGGCAGAGAATCTTTTCAGTAGTAAGAAATAGTCCTTAAAGATAAAATAATGACAAGTCTTAGACACCCATAACTCCTTTTTATTGGACACTATTCCACCTTCTTTTAAGTTGATAAGAATTTTGCCACGCTTTTCAGTAGAAATAGAATTGAGCCTCTGGTCAAGCACTCGTATGTGTGTAGAAAGCATAAATATTCTCTGGGGAATCTCAAGTGCTATGGCATTCTTAAATCCCCATGTAAATATAAAAGATATCCAGAAAAATTTCCAAAGTATTTTATCCATTAGATCTGAGTTATCTATGACTAATAACTTCTCAAGTCTTCCTTTAATACGCATGCTTTCAAATAATTTGCTGTATCTATTTTATACTTTGTTTCTCTAATTCATGTGGCTCAACCTGTAGAATGAGATGGAATCACAAATCTTAGAATAGCTGATCATGTCGAAGTTACATTGCAGTTCATGATCTGAAAAACTGTCAGTAGTGAAATTCTAATTAAGACTTACTTGTTAATTAGGTACAGTGATTTGGAAACTGCCCTTTGGTATTGAAATACATGAGAAACTTTTCATATCAGAACATACACACAGGCTATTAAAAACAATGAAAATCAGACAAGCCAAGACAATTTTTCTTATTCCCCAAAGAATTACTTGAATAAAAAATGTATAATAACCTACAAAAATGTTTATTCTAAAATTTAGGACACACTGGCAAAAATATTTACACAGGTAGCTCACATTCCAGTTCTGTTGGCAAGGTTTCTTTAAAGGTGAAAATCAGCAAAAGATTGACTTTTTGTTTCATGAAGATGGAAAGCAAGTTTTGTTCGGGCAAGCACACTCCTAAATTTAACAAAGACATTTGTTCTCAAATCTTACAATCATTATACTGGGTAATAGGCAATAGAAACTGTCGCATTTCCAACTAAACTGGTTATAGGAAGAAGTTAAACTGTGGCACATATTTAGGCAGATCAAGAAGTAGAAGACAGGTATTTAAGCAGCAGGCCACAAGTTTGTTAATTAAATTCTATGGGGAACCATCCATTCACTCTTTCTCACATACTGGATGTTTATCTGGTTCCATTGTGTGTTTACTGAGTTGACATTCCTGATCTACAAGCTTGAGTCAGGCTCTCTTCACATTCATCTCTAGGTCTCAGACGATGTCTGACTAAAGGAGACTCATGCAGCTGTAACTGAAGAAAGGAACAAGGAGCCAACGGGAATATCTGCTCTGTGAAAGTTTCATGTTTCCCTTCTCCTTTCAAACAGTAGATCTCATTTGATATCTGGGCTGCTCCTTTCAGTCTTTGCCTTTTCTGAACACACTCACTAACTGAAAAATAATTTTCTATTGCTTTGCTGAACTCTTACTTTTCACTGATCTGTATCTTCACAAGAAAGGTGAGAAAATGCTGCCACTTTGACTCACTTGGACTCATGTCTTACCTAATCTCATAGGAGGAAATTGATTGGAAAAATCAGAGTGCGGAGCACATTACTTCCTAGAAACCAGATCAGATATTAGATTTTGAGTTGTATAAATCTCTCTAACCCACATGAAGTAGAGAAAACAATTTTCTACATTTATGTGGATGTTTCTTCAAACACTGCATTATAAAACAGGCCTATTTCAGTTTCTCAGCTGCCCACCATCTAAAGGTTTGTTCCACATTTATGCATTTCATTCTAGGAAAACATAAGAGACTTATATTAAATCATTCTTAGTTTTCCAAGAACAGGAGACATACTGTAACTTACTTAGTTTCTCTGAGAGCAAGACAATATGATGGGATAATTTCAGTATAATAACCTCCTGTAGCCTTCACACATCTCTCACTTATGCCTGAAGCTGAATGATTCAGAACAAGATTTTTAGCAATGAAGTTTATTTGAGAATTCAAAAGTAGTTGTGCTTCACTATCAAGGTTGTCTTTGTGGCTGAAAACTTCTCAGGATCTCTGGATACTTTACAAAAATATGTATCTCTTTATATTTACTTTTGATTGCAGTAATACATTTGAGTCAGGCAAGTTTACAATTGGATATATCAGCTTAACCTGCTATGTCCAATATCTATTATATTTACAGTCCATCATAAGAGATCATTTAGCATTTGATTTGTAGTCTGTTTGCTATTTGATGTTCTCTAACCCTTCTATTTCAGACCACAAATTAGTCATATTAAAGCACATAATCTGTCAGTTCAAAACAGATTTTCTTCTGAACCTGAAAGATTCATATAAGTGTGCCCAGTTTCTGTACCCCAAACTGTATACAGGGTCAGTTGTTTAATGCTGTGCCTGACAGAGGATTTCCTCATAATCCATGTCCCCTACATCAGGGAATATAACCATGGGTGGTATAGCTACCAATGGAGACACTGAGCATTTTTTAAAATTCAAACTAAAACATTTAACTTTCCATAGCAATGATCACTATAAGTGGGGACAAAATTTTGCCTACTTCAGACTTTACCTGTCAATTTTTGAAAGGGTCTAGATACTGTGATTAGGGCCACCTGGAAAAAAGCCCAGCCCAGAACTGTTTTCTTCCCATAAGCTTTTTGGCATGATTCACAGACCATTCACGGAAAAATATAAGACCTTGGAAGATGTGGTGCTGGAAGCTCCTGCAAACCACACAGTCTGGAGATTTTCTGTATTTGCAAGAAAGAAAAAGCTGGACGCAAAGATAAGTTAATGTGTCCTTGTTTATATGATGGATACTATCCCAGAACTCAAGTAAAAAGTCTCGTTCATGATTCTCCACAGGGAGAACCCATCAAAGCTTCTGTACGTGATTATACATTATGAAGATGTGATTATATATTATGAAGTTATGATTATGAAAAGTATCACTATGGAACATCTTGCTAATCCAGTTGTGCTCTTGGTGAGGTCTTGAGATTCCCTTCACCATGCTACTAAACCTGAAATTTTCAGGTCCTAGGCACATGTGGTCTGTGTAGGAAAGATTCAGGATCACATCAGTAGCTGCTGGATTACCAATATTGGAGCACTACCAACAGGGACAATGTGAGGTGAATTTCTATGCTTTTCTTTCCTGGCTGGGTGAAGAAATGCATGTAGTATCTTCTTATCATATTCCCCACAAACTGTGTCTAAAGTGCTGCTCAGAAACAGTGCCACTGAGCATGTGTATGCCACACATGTAAAAGGGCTGGTTCCCTGATAGTTAGTGTTGTGGTTTAAACCCAGCCGTAAATCAACCACGCAGCTGCTCACTCACTCCCCCGGTTCCTCCCTCCCAATCCCAGAGGGATGGGGAGGAGAATCAAAAGAATTTAACTCCCATGGGTTGACATAAGAACAGTCCAGTAACTAAGGTATAACACAAACCACTGCTGCTACCACCAATAATAATAATGATAAGGGAAATAACAAGGGAAGAGAATACAACCACTAACCACCTGCCAACCAATATTCAGCTCAGCTGAGCAGCGATCTAACCCTTTTGGGCAACCGCCCCCAGTTTATATACTGGTATGTGGTATGGAATACCACTTCGGCTAGTTTGGATCAGTGTCCTGTCTCTGCTTCCTCCTGGCTTCTCCTCCTCCCTGGCAGAGCATGAGACTCAGAAAGTCCTTGGTCAGATTTAACATTACTGAGCAGCAACTGAAAACATCAGTGTTATCAGGGCTGCTCCCAGGCCAAAAGTCAAAACCACAGCACTGCACCAGCTACTAAGGGCAAGAAATGACTGCTACTAATGAACCCAGGACAATTAGTGACACTGTTTTCTCTCCCATTAGGGATGCCTGTTGGGTAAGAACTTTATCTTATGCACTCTAATTGACTTACTCATACTAGCTGGTTTTAGTGATTATAGTCTGGTTGTGCACCACTTCAAGCTTGTTTCTGCAGACAGTACCTATTATTATCAATCTCTGGACCTTACCCTGTTACATACTTATTTTTTTGTATAATTAAAATATTCAGCTGAAGTCTGCTCTGTGTAAGTCTCTGGAGACTTAATATTTGAAATAAGGGATCTGACTTGATGACACTGTTAGTGGGGGCTCCTGAATAGGTTAGTCATCTTTGATTTGGTGGACTGTCCGGTACATGGACAGGCTGGTCAGGCACAAGGGTGTCATTTTTCTTGGGAAACTGGCAGGCTGGTCAAATATAAAGGGTTTTGAGGAAAGCCCCCTTGTAATGTGACAGTACCAGCATGCAGGACAAATTTGGACAGGAAGGCACAAGCACTACGCAATCCTTAGACATAAAACATTGACCAAGTCTGAGACTAGAACTGGATCCAGACACACCCAACTCCATCTATACCTTCTGCAGTAGGAACAAATACTCTCCCTATAGTGCATTTTGTCATTTAGTTTGTGATTAAAACAATTTTAGTGATGGAATTTTGTTTCAGTGTTTAGGTCAGGCAGGCCAAATTTTGTCAGATTCCTATACAGTGATTCTTCTTTTTAGCGTGACCTATATGACTAGATAAATGAAATGTAGCAAGATAAACTACTTAGCAAGTTTTCAGCAACCCACGCAACATTCTATTAAATAATAAATGGCAAGGATGTGTTTGTTTAGGAAGTGTTATACCAGAGCATCTTTCCTTTTCTCTTTTCCTTTTCCTTTCCTTCCCTTTCCTTTTCTTCCAGTACACAATAGCTGTTTGTCAGTTTGATGCATCAGCTAATCAAACTGTCCCAGTTTATAAGGGCCTATTGCTACCACAAGGATTATATAGCTACCTATAAACAAAGGAGGGCACATCAGGAGAGAAGGTGTTAGGTGTAAAATGACTCATAATTAAATGGTGCGCTTATAATTGCCATCTGACATGATAGCAGACAAGAGAGCAAAGCAGCATCTTGCTTCTCAATTCTAAGGTTGCTTTGAATGGTCTTGCTGCTGCAAGACCTCTGGCTGATGGGTAGGGATTGTCACCAGGTCTTCTGCAATTGCAGCTGAAGTCTGGCAAAGCTGGCACCAAGGAAGGAAAGATTTGTTTGGTATGCAGATTTGCTTGCTGGCATTTTATGCTTGTATGTGCATGATAGTCAGAAAAGAAGAAATCAACAGTTCTTATTGCTAGAAGAGCACCACAGGCTGCCCTTTTGTCTGTTTTTGAGGCTTTGCAAAAATGCAAATGGCAATTATGCCTATCTCCTTAAAAAACATATGAACCTCTCCCCCCCTTATTCACCTGGCAGGAGATGATGTGTTCATAGAAGATCCTTGTACAGCAGAAAAACACATTAGCAATTCCTTCATCAGCCTAGCCCTTTATGGCTAGGAAAGAGTCTGCCTGGATGTTGGCTGAGTGTGTCTGGCTGCCTTAATAGTCTTCTGGTGCCATACGCTGCATGCAGAAATTGGGACAGCACTAACTGTTGTCAGAGAGCCAAGCAGGCAGCCAAGGTGCAGCAGGGGAACAGGGGTTTCTCTAGGTCGCAGTTGGCTAAAGCTCAGGCTTGAACTCTGCATCTGTAAAAGCTAATGAGCAGAAATCTGAAAACAGATGATACCTAGCCTTCAGAGTGCTATAAAATACAAGATTTGCAAAAGATTTCCTAAATTTTTTATGCCAGAAGGATACTCAATGTGATTAGGATCCAAGAAAGCTGTGTGTTAATATACCTATAATGAGACATTATTGCCTCCTCTAGCAGTCAGCTGCTAGATGGACAATGCAGGCAAAGGCATTCTTTTATCCCTGTTTAATAGATTAGGAAATGAGGTGATCAAACTGCTTCCACCTTTTCCACCAAAGTCTTTAAGAGCTCTCAGGGAAAGTACTGAACCCACCTCATCTCAAACATCTGAATTTAGTTCCTTGACTGTAAGGTCATCTTTCCTTTCCTCTCCCCTCCTAGATTTTTATTACAAAGAGTACAAGCACAAAACATATCAGTCTTTAACTTTTGGTGTAGATGCTCTTACAACTGTAACCAGAGCAGTTGCTTGATACAGCACCATTAATTTTTGCAAACAGGCTCCAAGCTCAGTCTCCTCTGCAGGCAGTTTCATAGTGCTGCATGAAGCTGCAGCATTCATACGATTGTACTGGCAGGAAAGAAGGAAGAAGTGCTGCAGCAGGAATTGAAAAATATTTATTCGTGGTAGCATTTTTTAACCTGATAAAACTCATTGTCATGCACAATGACAATGGGAAAAGAGGGTCTTAAAAATCAGGAAATACTCAGAAAGCATGATCGTTAAAGGCTGTGTAATTTCATGATTTTGGGGCAGATTCTCAGCTCTGCGACTTGGCAATAAACAGAGGAACACTGTCTTTCAGTCAGTTGAGTCACAGAATTCTATCACCTTTTTTTTTTTAAGAGGTACAGTTGGCTGATGTACTAACTTTGTAACAGATTGCACAGTGTCCCTTTTTTTAATGAAGTATTTTAAAATCCTTTAATTACTAAGCTGGTTATATCTGTGCTTCCAGATTCGATCATTACAGGGCTGAGGGATCCATTTTTAAATTAGATGGTCCCAAGTTAACTATAAATACATGTACATTTAACTGCCTAACAAGGTATAGCCCCCAAATTTTGAACAAATCCAAACAGGATACATTTTAACCTGCTGAAGTACAGGTCCTCTTGATAAAGTTGTTACAGCACTTATTTGTATGAAATCTATTTTGTTTTGCATGTAGTATAAATCAGTTTCATTCTATTAAAAGTACAGAAAAACATTTTTTCAGATTCTAAAGATGATGAAAATGTGTCAAGGTGTGAGTGGGCATTGGCTCTTCAAACTGAAATGGCTTCTTTTGCCCGTACGTTGCAAATAATATCCATTCTGTATATGCACTATAAATGCATCCAAATGTACAGCAGTAGTTTTATGTGTGTGAATGAGCCAGGGAATGCATGATTAGCAAGCCATTGTGAGGTGCTGTGAGAATACATACTTTGTGAAATGTATACCTCAACAGAGTTGCCAAAAATCTCCAGATGATCATTTTTAAAGTGTTTTCAAACATTTATGGGTCTTTGGGGGACCTATAAAGAGCATTCACTTTCCAGACAACAGACCAATGTAATCTGAAGAAAAAATTATTTTCTGGCCACCCAGCTGCACCAACAAACTAGGTAAGATATATGGATATTACTTTTACATAGGTAAGTCAAAGTACAGTTTTCTTGCTATGTGAGGCTTGCAATTTTGTAATGAACTACATCAAAATCTAAATTCGGTACTGGAAAGTAACAATTGTTTTGCAGTTGTGTATTCACTGAGGTGACACAAACTGTTTCACAGCCTTCCTTGAGTTAAATGACTTCTCTTGAGCCCCCTTAGCTTTCTCCAAAGTCAAACATCTATATATCTCAAATGCAAGCAAAACCTACCATGAATCCAGTGTCTATTTCACAGAGAATACTTGTGTTTGAAAATAGTAAATTACAAGCTCTACATAATGTGCTTCGGATTTGTTAATGTGGGAATACATTTTTGTACTAGTTATGAAAATAACTGGAATGACCCATTTTCTTTGGTTTCAACAGCTGCAAGTTTCTAAGCTACGTTTACAAAGCTACATTTGTGAGGCAGTGTGAAAGGAGAATAGTAGTTATTTTATTGTTTGAAATTAAATTTAAAGAAGTTTAAAAGTGGTTAGGGCTGCAAATCTGGTAAGTGGCTTTCTTGTCCATCACATGTAATAAAAAGTGTATGTAGTGGTAGGTACAGATGGAGAAACCTGAAGGTCATCAAAGTACTTCACTGGCCATCTGCCACTTTTTTGACTGCATACTATGATAATAAATGATATCACTGCAGTTTATTGTCCCGATACTTTTCTCCATAGATCACCAAAGGTATCAACTTCCCACTTCCAGGTTTTCTTCTTTCCAGTAAGTTGTTGCTGTTAATCATATACAGACTTAACACTTCAGTGGCACATTAAGTGAATTAGATTTAGTTTTGGAAATAAAACAAAAAATAATTTCTTCCTGTCTCCTTGGAAAATAAGAGAAAAAGGTACTCTTCTGTTACCTGGTTCCAGTGCACCAAATCAAGGTAAACTTTCCTGTGTCCAAATTATGTTCCTGTGATAGTCTGACCTTATAGACTCAGTCATTCATTTCATAGTACTGAATTTAAGCACAAGGCACATTTCAGTATGACTATTTTGAGGGTTTTGGCTCTTTTTGTTCCACATTTCACCCAGGTAAAATCATTTCTGTTAGTAAATTTGAAATTATTTGTGTGCATTTTTCCTTCTACAGTGCTTTATAAATGTATGGTGACTTAGTCTTGCTTCACAAATGTGGAGCTGAGACAAAGCAAAATGAAGGACCAGGGAATGTGAGAAGGAGCTAGTGCTGACCCAGGCAGGTTGGTCCTCTTCCTCCACTGCTGTGTGATATAAACTTGTCTGTCCCTGAATCCAGGCCTTGGCACTACAGCTGTGCTGGCATGTGCTGATGAGCTTTTGGTTCCCAGAGCCAGAGCCAGCCCTGATAATGCATACTGCTCGGCCACCCTCCAGGACACCATGCTGACAAGCCCTGCATGATTTGCCGTAAGTCCTGCAGGAAGTCTGCAGGAAACTCAGCAACTGAGTTCAGCCCTCTTGAGTTCCTCTGACCACGCACTATCAGCAAGACCATCTTTTCCTTCCCTTTATGTTGGGCTTAAACTTCTTTTTTTCTTTAGCAATTATTTTTCTATACTGAGGTAAATAAATTCTGTTTGAACCACAGAAATGCACATCATCGATTTTGCTGTCTGATCTCACTTCTGTTAACCTCTATATATCAAAGGTCTACTCATTCATTCCTCTGAAAGCTCTTTTTGTTGTTTTAGCAAATTTATTACTTTTTCCACCTATCCTTTTAGAAAAAATGGAGCACCATGAGTGCACTTATGAGAAACACGCTTTTGCTGAAATAAAGAACAGACATTAATATGAGTCCTGTTACATAAGAGACTCATTCTGCATTTAGGGCAATATTACAGATAAAGTAACAGAGTCAAACAAAAATATCTAACGTAGGAGCCAACCCATGGCCTGTCTCATTTTCAGCCTGATGTCAGATTCATAGTAAGCAATTCACCGATCAGTAAACATGACACCTGCATTTACATTTTGCAAAGGTTTCAACTGCACTTCCAGCACCTCCCCACAATGAACACTGAGAGGTCTAAAAGATAATGCCAGGGACAAGTACTTCAGTAGGACATGTTTTGAACTGTTCCTTGCTATACTGATAGTCTAGAGGTTTTTTGTTGAAGTAAAAATTTTTACTGAATTAGACATCACTAATAAATAATCTCCTTGTTTCCAAGAGAATAACAAAACAATACATAGACATTAAATTACTGATTAAGGTTCGTGACTTGAAATATACAAAAATGGCTGCAATTTGAAAGATTGGGGAGAAGCATGAGCAGCATGAAAGGGTGGGGGGAAGCATGAGCACTGCTCATGCTCACCCTGCAGACAGGATATATTTCTTTCTTTTTACTCAACCAGCTGTCTATTTCCAGCAAGATAAGGTGGCTTAAAGACAAGGAGGCAGAAAATATCAAATTATAAATTTCTACATAG
>JAOEHX010042527.1:99339-109393 GCA_025448015.1 Bolborhynchus lineola
GCTCCCCGGGGCAGTTTTTACCCGGTCAGGTCCGGTGCCGCCTCTCCTGGTGCCGCCCCCTGTGAGTCAGCTCCTCGCGTCCGCTGAGCTGCCGGCCCCTGGGCATGCCCTGTCGAGGGCTTGAGGCTCCCTCGTGGATGTTGCTGCGCCGAATTGAAGCTCCTGGACGCCGAGCCTGCCCCCGATCATGCAGGATAAGACATCTATATAAATAGTCACATTCTTTAAAATACCATTAACACTTATATTTAAGATAAGTGGATCTATAATTAGGGAAAAATATGCAAATATTCTATACATCTATTTTAGCTTCCAATCCCAAACTCTGTGGTTCATTCAGCACAGGGTGCAGGTACAACACAAAGCAGGCAATCCAGGTTGTATGCTAATGTTCTGGTTTTCTCTGTAGCCTCAGATGAGTGGTTATATTCACTTTCGCCATCTGGTATTTTTGCTTTTCTTCTTACCACTCAGACCTTTACTCATACAAAACCTAGGAAAATCAACAGTGACAATTAGCATTAAGCCATGACTCCTACCTTGCTCTGAGCATGAATTCATTGCTGCTGGAAATCAAGCACTTTCTTTTTTTTTTCTATTTATATATCTGGTTTTACTTGGTTTTCTCATAACAGTGACATTTCCAATTGTTCTCATATCTAAGTTATATACTGTAACATATTCTTTTAAAATATTGACACTGAAGCCAGGAAAATCAGGCCTGTGACTACTTAGCCTGCTGAGATTATTAGTGATCTGAAGAACAATCTCAAATCCCCTTGACTTTGTATGTTACTAAGCATAACTGTAGCAACTCACATTGGTCTACAAAATAAGAATTTGGGTAATGCAAAAGAATAAGAATTTGTGTGACTTAAAAAATCTTCTCTGATTGGGATCTGGCAATGAAAAGTCAGATTTGCATGTTAATATGAAGAAAAAATGTACATATACTTCTAGAAATCAGTTCTCCAGCTGATTTTATTTTGCAATGACAAGGGACACAAACTGCCTCATTTGTTCTTGAAGGTGGGGGAGTTCAAAGAACAGGGAGGGAAAGCAGAAGGTGAAAAGAAATTAATAGTTCGTTGGCGAAATTAACCCTTTGTCTATAATTCTTCTGATAGCAGGCAAATGTACTCACAGTACTGAAATCTCACACTCCTGATGCACTCACAGCCTGAAATGGATAGAAGTGCACAATTTTGTTATCTAAAAAAAAAAAAAAGGAAGGGCTGATAGTAGTCCACAGTGACTGAGATGCAATAAAAAGCATTCAATATATGGCAAATAAATAATATTATTATCATTGTGTTATCAGCACTCACAAAAATGTAATAAAAAACACACACACACCAAAATCAAACATTGACCTTGCGATTTCACATGCTTATGAATCAAAATCATCAAATGCTCCAGATAGTTGAGAAAGTTCAGTGTGGATTTAAGCTTTGTGGTTTCATGCTGTCTCTATAAAGAAACTCAGCCAAAGTTTTGGTTCCAGGCATTCTTGAACACTTTATAATAAGTCTTTTAGGCATTTATTCTGTGGCATAAAGAAACAAACAACAAGAAAGCATTATTTTAGATTTCATTTATTTTTAACTCCATTGGTTATTCTGGAAGACTCCAGGCAGATTCAAAGAGACTTAGTGGAGCCTCTTTTACATGTGTAAAAGTGGTATTTAGTGTTCATATTTGAGAATTGAGAATCCTTTTAACAGTGCAAATCTATCCAAAGAGGATTGAAAATTAGGTCCACTATTTGGTTACTCAAGGTGTCTGAATTTGAGACATCAGGTGAATAGCCAGACATTAAAATGCCCCTTTAATGATATTAAGACTTTTTTTCCCCTTTTAAAAAATATTTCTATTTCTACCCTGTCTCACTTCATCCCACTCCTCCCGAGGAAAGTCAGTAAGATTCTGACTGCTTTTGCAAAGGATAAATACGGCTTCCTCAGAGTACAGTAAAAGCTGATAAACGTTCTGTTGCCCCAGCCATGAGGAGCTCAGGGCAGGCGGGACTAGGGCTGCTTTTACCAAATGAAAAGTGGTGAAGGAGAAGTGTACTAATGCACCAGTATGGTGAGAAGAGGCCTGGAGAGCCAGATTTCCTGCCCATTTAGCACTTAGTGTGATGAGAGTGTTAGGGAAATCACTACCGTTCATAGGAGGGACTACTGCCATCTCACACCATGGCTGCTGCTACTTAACGCTTAGCAGCAAGTCTCTGGCAATAAAGGCTGGCCATTCTGCTACTATTTCAAGCCTGTTACCACAGAAATCGATTACTTTGCCTAAAGTCTTACCTTCCTGATATACCAGAAGCCTACCAATATTGGATTTGCTAAAAGGCACAGAGAAATGTGTACTCATGCAACCAATGGAGTTTCCAACAAATGCATTTCTCCACTTGTCTGGGTAGAGATGGGCAAGTCTGGAAACTTGATGATTTCCATTTCCAGCAGCTTTGTTTTATTGGTAGCAAATGTGCTTTAAACAAATCATTGTGCCTCTGCACTGAAAGTCATTGACCCAACCTCCTGGCTCTTTAGAGCTGTAGCCAGCAAAGGTTGTGCGTGATTTCCTGCAAGCCCCCTATTGTGCTGAAACACTGACTAGCTGCATAATAATCTATGCAAATTATGAACTTAGCAATTACCATTTTCCCTCTAAAACTACTACAAAAGCCCATAATTCCTCCTTTTTAGTCTTTTCTCATCTTGAATACAAAATCATAGTTTCGTCTAATAACTGTGTGACCTTTTGGCAAACCTCACTCTTCTGCTCATTCGCTGGATTCACATATCCCTGTTTGACTCATTGTCCATCTCTCAAATGCATGTTTCAGAGTCTTTACTGGGTTTTGTTTGAAGATGAGACTGCTTAAAAGATTCAAGATCCAAGTCCTTATCAAGATTCAAGATCCAAGTCCTTATCAAGATTCGAGATCAAGATCCATGTTTCTTAGGTTGTAATAGGAGTTCTGTCATTTTCAAAGTCGCTTTAAGAGCAGCTAGAGTGTGCTATTTCAGTCTCCAAATTTGAGGAAAGAAAGGTGGAGGTTCCTGCTGAACAGATCTCAGTAAAATCAGCAGCAGACCTCCTTTAAAAAAAAAATATTGACAAGCTCTGTTGTAGAGACACCAAAATGCAATGCAAATGTAAAACTGTCTGAATCTGCTTATTTTGGCATCTCAACCAGCAAATCAAATTGTCATATGAATGTGATCTTTTTGCATTTCATGTCTTCCAGATGGCATTTTTCCCACGTGCTCGCAGCATGTACTAGCTCCGTGATACCTGAGCAGTACTCTGAATGCAGTTCCCTAAAATGACAAAATTAAATGGAGGCTTATTTCCTGCTAAAGGAATGTCCTCTCTGTATCTAAGATTATATCCTAGGGGATTGCTGACTTGCTGTTTATTGAGGAAGGCAGCAACCTCGGGGACTTTTCAGTTGTCCCCAGACAGCTGTGCTGCTCAGATCTTTAGGCTACCACTACTGATGTGATCTGAGGAGCTTCTTAACACAAGCTTCAGATTGCAGCACCTCACCATCATGGGCAGCCCATCAAGCTCATGGCTGAGTAATTGAAAGGGTATTTTGACCATATTGCCTTTTCCCTAAGCAGAGCTTTTACACTACAATACAGGACAGGAAGGGAAGGCATAAATTAGGAGAAACCTTCCTAGGCTTCTTGAGGTACTCTTGAGACCAGCTAAGCCTGCTTCATAGCTGGTCTTTCACTTAATGGAAGGGGAAGATCTATCTGTCATCCCTTGCATTTGTTTTTCTAAGTTTAGAGAAATATGGACACTCTGAAAGTCACTCATCTCATAAAACGCATGTGTCTACATGTGAGCTAGTCCTCTAGGCTTCCTTTACTAGTCAACAGAGGTGAAGGCATTTCATCTCATCCTAAGGCAAATACCTACCGTGGGCTAGTTGCTGTGTGCTTATTTCTTTTCATTCAGTACATTGGGGGCGTCAGATATTTACACTGTAGGTATATATTAGGTGAGGTGAATCCTTCCTGAGTGTCTAAGTAACGATTCGAGACAGTACAGTGTTATTTTTCAAGGCAACCTTTGTGTTAACATTACTATAAGGTTCAATTGCTTCCAGACACATTATTAAACTCTTTCTGTCCTCTTTTTTATATTTCATATTGAAGCCACTTTTAAAGATCTGCCAGTCTCCTGGGGAAACATGTATCTTGCTGATGATGGACCGATAAATGTGTATTCCGTATTGGCAACACTAAGAGACCATGAGCTTTGTGCTGAGAAGAAAAGCTGCCACAGCATTCACCTTGTGGCAATTTAAATTGATTGCCTGTAGGCTGGAAATTATTGTGTTGTTATTCTCTTCAAATAGAATGAACTCATCTTAATCACAGGTAACCTGTTTTTAAGAATCTGCAAGCAATAAAAAGCTGACAACATGAAATTCCCTCCCCCCTTCCCCAGATTTACCTTTGTTAAACCTTTGGATCTCTGTTACTTTCCTGATTATGTGGGTGATTTAAAAATGACCTACTGTGTTACCTAGTTTTTCAGATATCAATAGGTGTGCTTGAGCATCCTTGGGGTTTAAACAGGTCTGAATAATGGACAATTCAGCCTGATGTAAAAGCAAAAGGAGCTTACATTTTTGGTGGTAGCAGTAATGATGGTACAACATCGCACAATGGCTCATGGAAGCAGACAAATGTCAAAACAGCATGAAAAACTCTTGCACACAGTTAAGACTGCCCAGAATTCTCCCAGAATAACATACACAGTCATTTTGATGAATACAAAGCTAATATCCCTGTCACTCCCTCACAAAGACAGCTAGTTTCAGACAGGAACTAATTGTGCTGGCTTGTTTAAAAATAGAGGAATCATCCTTTGTTTTAGCATATTTCTTCTATGGTATTTTGCTGTTGTTGCCTGAAAACACGCTGTGTATAAAATGGTTGCACTAAACGGTTAGGAATCCGAGACACAGTAGTGGACGTTGTTGAGGATAAAACAGCACATTCAGCTGTCTGAGAAGGGTGTGGACGATCATATTTGGAGAGCTAGCACAGCTCAGTGGAAACTGTGTATACTACAATGAACAACGTTTTTTAATTAAATAAATTTGTTCCCAGTGTTTCTTTAACATAGTCTTTCATTTTACCAAACTTTTAAGGTTTTGATGTGTTTGTTCTGCCTTGGCTTTGTTGCTGGTTTTAATCTTCCATAATTGTCCATTTTCTTGATAAGTAGTGGACTTTGGAAACATTTCCTTTTAATTGAACAGGAAGAGTCTCTTTAGGCAATAGCACTGGTCTTTCCTCACAACCTGCACTTTAGTCAGTAATCTTTCAAAAACAATCACTTTCCCTCAAATAGTGATAGTAATTACAGGTTTAATTCGTTAGAGCTGTCCAGCCCTAACAAACCAGATGAATTCAGTAGGAACTGCAGATCTCTATGACTTCTGTGACTCAGACCTTAAGTTTATTGGAAATAGAAGTGAGCCCTGACAGTCTGCTTATACTGCTACTATGGATGCTCTGATTTGCAAGGCTGAAACCTCCATATTCTCCACTACTGGTTCCAGGAAAGATTTTTTTTTAATGAAATGGAGTGGAAAGGTGCACATTAAACAGCCCTGTGAACTAGGAGAAAATCCCATTCCTGACCAAACCACTGTTGCTAGAGAAGTACATTTGACAGAGTACTGGCTTTATGTGCTATCACCTTATCCTGAGTTATAAAAAAAGGGGGGGGAATGGGACAAGAGGAGAAGATGTCTGCCCTGTCTTATGGATAAATGTTGTAAAAATAACAATGATTATGATAATGAAAATAACAATAATAACCATCTTCAGTATAAATAGGGAGTTATCTCTCCCAGTTTTCACAATAAGAACCATTTCCCACCCCCCTTCCTCCCCTTAGAGGTTCATGCATAGAATAATTATATGTATTATAGGGGTAGGAGTTCTGCTAGCAAATATTTATCCTTTTTTTGGGGTTTTTTTGTTTTGGTTTGGTTTTTTTTTAATAATCTGACCACTTTCCTCTGCTGTGTGTCTGATTTTCAGTTCTGTTTCAGCCTTGGTTAAGAATGCTATGCCATTACCTTCTCACAGTAATATGTTCTATGAAGTCCTGAATGACTGTGGGATTAGTTCACTTCCCAGTGAAATCCCACAGAAGTCTCCAGCCTCCCCTTCCCAAAATCCTAACATATGACTTAGCCCAGTGTATATGGAAACTTAATGGGTTTAATGGATGAATTTTTTGGTAGTCTTACCTTTGAAATTCTAATCTGCCAATTAAGTTAAGGTAAAAAATAAATTGGCAGGGCCTTTGAGGGAATCTTGTACTGCTGCTCTTGTACCTGTTCTAGAGAGAAATCTGCTTTCTGACATAATTTCAAAAGTAATGACCTGTTCTAGTTGTGTGCAACAATGATTTTAGAGTAGGTATCTCACTTAGGTTCAGAATAACCTTGTTTCCTAAGTTACCTAAGTACTTTTGAAACTTCAAACTGCAGTCAGTCAATAGGAAACAATCACTTGTGTGAGGGTTTTTGTTGATGCTTTGTTTTAAATAAACTGATTTGTTACGCAAATCCTTTTCCTGACACACAGACACGCACAAGGGCAATGAGATCAGGGACAGCAAGGAATGAGAAAATGAGACTTCTTATAATACAGAATGATGTGTGAAATACAGATCACCTGCAACACAAGATGTAGGATCCTCAGGTCAAATGTTTTTGTTTTCTTTAAAGTTTTGAAACCTATTACTGAAAATCAGAACCTGTATCCTTCTCTTTTGATTTTGATAGTATAAATACATTATATTTTTTCTTACAATTTAATCACCTTTAAGACAATTCCACCTTTGAAATCATTAATACACTGCAACAGATAAGGTACATTGTCTCATAAAAACGGCCACGGTAAGGCCAAATAGTCTTCAATTTCTTGTATTGCTACAAATAAGGCCCTAAAATGCAGACACCTTTGCCTAACACCTCTTCCTTCATATTTTTTGAGACATCACTAATTGCCCTCTTAGAGAAAAACTGAACAATGTGAAAGGTGTGAGTTTACTAAACATGGTGTATAAAAAAAGATGTAGATCTCATTACTGATTCCTAAAACTCAGAATAAAACATGGTGATTTCTTCCTGTCAGCCTATTGTTCTCTTCAGCACAATGACTACTTAACTGTTTCATGTTGTAATAATTATTGACAAAGAGACAAAGCATGGAGCAGTCAGATATTGCCCCACTGTTAGTTCCCATAATTTGGAGCTGTGCTGTCTTTAAAACAGTAAAAGATATCCATAATAGATGTGATTTCTAAGATCTTCTGTAGGAGTTCTTTTCAAAAGCTGCATTGTTTCCATGGATGCTGCCGTATAATCTAATTATTCCTGATGGGTTGCCTATTGTACCAGAGGGCTCTTCAAAGGAAAGGAAAACAGCAAGGTAGATCATTTGAGCAAAAATCTTTTATTTGTTTAGGACAATGTTTCACAAAAGCTCTATCTGGGAAGGAAAAGAAATCTCTTCTGAGCCTCCTTTCTTTTAGAACTCAAGTTGCTATAATCATATAAAGCAGCTTCGTGTACTGTATGTTTTATCCTTTCTTTTCATTGGATGATAGAAGACATTTCAGCCCCATGTCGGGGAGGGTTTTTTTCCCACTGAAAAATTAAATCATTTATATTGTAAGATCTACTGTAGATTACCAGAGTAAAGCAACCCCAAGCAGTCAGAGAATACATGCCAGGCCCAGCACCTGCAGCTTGTCAAAGGAATTATTTCACTCAACTCAGTTGGAATCTTTTCATGGTAAGATATACAGCAGTGAAAAGGAGTTGATATTTACATCCACCTCATTAAAGTGAATCAGTTTGCTATTATCACAGAGTCCCAAGTTCCTAGACCATATGACGAACCTCACTTGGTCTGGTGTGTGCAACTGCACTGGTTTTGACCTTGGCCATTGTGCTAACCAGTCCTATTGCATGTGCTGTTTCTCAGGACACCTTTGCGCATGCATGACTAAGCTCCAGCTAGCTTTTCCAGTGAAGGGCTTAAAACTGTACTTTATCATGTCAAATAACAATATCCTGAGCACAAGAGTGCTCTCATCTGGCTGTGAATGTGTTAATAAATGAATGTTTCTCTTACATGCACTGTCTTGCAAGCTACTGTACTGTAAAAAGATGGTTGTATGAGAAACTGAGTGGATAGAAAACTCCTCAGGCCTATCAAATGGGAAAAAGATGGACGCTCAAAACTGTTTCGCACCATCATCCACTCCTCTCCTAGAGCTATCACCATGGTAGTACTATTTTGAACAGCTAGATTCTGTGTTTTGGAGTTTTGGCATCCTTTTATGTATACGTGAAAAGATTTTCCACTGTGTAAGTGGAGGGTTCATTTTGTATAGTCCACATATAAGCCAAAGCTATATGGATTTTCCTCTACATTCCCTTTCAACAGCAATTACTGTTTACAAAAGTTACCTGTATTGTTTCTTTATTACCATTATTCCTATATGAGTCAATAGTTCTGCCAAAGCAGTACTCAACTTTGTTTCCTTAGTGACATCTATCCTTAACAGCTGATGATAGTTTGCTTTGATAAAGGCATTCAGCCAGCAAACCCCTGCTTTTAGATAGGGGCAGCTCAGCTCTATTTCCTCCAATGGCTACCAACAGAGAATTCAGAGATACAGCTCTTAAAGCTGTTCAGGATCCAGAAGTAGCTGCAGCAAAGGCAAACTCGTATCCTGTGGTGCTCCCTAGGGAAGGACACTTTGAGCAACACAAAGATGAACTCTTGAAGGAGGAATAGAAGAGGGATGGAAACAAGTGGAACCTCCAAGCTGCATACATCTTGGAAGAATTAATGGAAAACTTTTAAATCTGTGGTCAGTAGAGTTGAAGGGAAAGCCAACTTTTTCATCCTACTCAGCCCCAAGAGTAGGTGAAATTCTGAATGTCTTTCCCTTCTTGATTTTCTACTATTTGTTCTTCTGAGATATAAAGTAACAGCATTCTAGTACTTACATATGTCTGCTTCAAGTCTTGTTCCTCCCAAACAAACCAGGTTCTTAATTTAAACTAGAGATATACTGTTTGTTTTAAATTAAGTAGTTGGATTTTACTTTGGTTAGGGTTTTACTAACTGCAGAAATGGAAAAGTACTGCTGCAGTGAAAAATGAGAATTGCGTTCAGCCCTGACATCAGTGTAATCTGTGGGGCTGAGTGCCAGAGTCCATCGCCTTTGAAGGCTCTCTCTCTCTCTTGTGCAACATCCTTTCCTGTAGCTCAGCCAGTTGCATCTCGTGTAAGGCCACATAAAAAGGAAGCGATGATCCTCCTCCCCCCCAACTGTTATCATGGAGGGATTTGATTCAGACAGTGGAGAACCAGGACAATAGAATAATGTACCCAAGATTAATTTTTCTCCAAGAAAATGGGCTATATTTACAACTAAGTCTTCTTCCAGCATATGGTTGTCTGATGCATGTATTGAATTGTATATTTGAAACAACATAGGCCTAGGTCTGAATACAGCACAATAAAAAACTTCAAAGTACTGTATTTAAACTCTATCTGCATTGGAGCACCATTTTTTGTTGGCAAAGCTGGAGAGGTTACAAGGTATGAAAGCACCGAAAGTATGAAAATACTGCAATATTAAATACTAGTTTTGGGGTACCAGGAAATTGTATTCACCTTTCAATAAGGAACTGATGACTTGATATCAAGGACCTCATTTTAGCAGAAGTATTTCAAAGGAGCTGCAGGCATCCTCTCAAGGCACAGTAAATAGAGGACAATCATGCTGTTGTATGGTATAAGCATTTCAAAAAGACAGTAGAGGAATATCCTGTAGAAGATACTTGTGGATATTTGTGTTGATAGCAATATGACATTTTAAAAATTAAGATTTTATTAGGAACTGTCATGGGTTCAGCAGTAGCAGTCATTTTCTCCTTCTCAGTAGCTGGTGCAGCACTGTGTTTTTGACTTTCGGC
>JAOEHX010042531.1:0-20550 GCA_025448015.1 Bolborhynchus lineola
GAGTAGAGGGGCAGGATCACCTCCCTTGACCTGCTGGTCACACTCCTTTTGATGCAGCCCAGGATACGGTTGGCTTTGTGGGCTGCAAGCGCACACTGCCGGCTCATGTTCATTTTCTCATCGACCAACACCCCCAAGTCCTCCACAGTGCTGCTCTGAATCTCTTCTCTGCCCAGCCTGTAGCTGTGCCTGGAATTGCTCTGACCCAGGTGGAGGACCTTGCAATTAACTTTGAAAAATTAACTTTGAAAAAACTTAATTAACTTTGAAAACATTTCTCACTTTGATTTAACTAACAGGTAAGAAGTTATTACACCATGAGATTTTGATTCTGTTCTAAACTACCATATGCTGGTAAACAAATACTACACCTTTCCCATATGAAAGCACAAGATGAATTAAAAGAATAAGTTATTTGGGTTCTCTTCCTGTAGAATTAAGTAATCAGACATCAATTTATTCTCCACAACAATTTTCATACAAAAAAACTTCGATTGTATGTTGTACATTGCCAGAAGAGAGTTTCGCTTTATTTCATCTCCTCGTTTACTCTATACACAGAACAGTTTTAACGAGTCTATCTAAACTCTAGAGGAATCACTCCTTGTAACAGAAAACATAAAATTACTTTTTGGCAGAAAGCAATATCTACTTCACCTTCTTCAAATATAAGCCTCCTTTTGAGAACAAAGTAGTCAAAGAGATTAGAGGTTTGAGTTTTTTTGTTAAACATGACCAAGATTCAGGCAAGATGTCTCCAAGTACACAGCCTGCAGGACTACTTCCACGTAAATTTGAGGACTGAGAATTTAGAAGTATACTTTTCAAGCCAGTTGAAATAGACAAACACACCTCATGTTAAGTTTTCAGCAAACTTGCTACTATTGATGCACCCTTGTAATGATCTCATCACTTTCCACCCCCACTACCCTCCCAAACGTTACTATCATCTTCTTTATCTTTAAGCACTGGCAGGGAAGCTGGGAGTGGGAGGGAAAAGACTGAGGAGAAAGGAAAAGGGTAGCAAAATAAATACTCAGAATTTTTATCACCTTAATAATTTTTTTTTTTACAGCATCTGACAGATACAAACAATCAAGTATAACCAAAATATTTTACAAGGTTGCATTTCTGAAGAAATTATCATACAGTGCAGGGCTGAAGCACTCTAGTGCTGTACATGCAGAGGCATTTTGTTTCCAAAAGGTAAAACCAATACAGTATTTACCAAAAAGCTTTACAGAAATATGGGTAGAAGGGGGACAGTTATGCAGCATTGTATAGTGCCAAATATAGATTTTTTTTTTCCCCAGAATGCAGCCTTAAAATCTTTTTTCTACTCAGACACCACCATTAAGTGATGGAAGGCAGAGGACTAACATTTGACTTTCACTGTATTCTTTCACTACCAACAAGTTTTGAACACCTTAAACATTAAAGAACACTTTCCCAATACTGTTTTGGTATCAAATGAGTAAGTTAAAATTAGTGAATGCTGTGACTAAAATGAAATCCTGAAAGGGGACAATTCATTCAATAAATACAGGGAAAAGTAAACAATGAAGATTACTTGTCTGTACATATTTTCTAAATATTCAACCCAGATTGGCATTTTAAAACGCTTTTAACCAAAGCCAAAAGACAAACTCGTATCTAACCAGAAATTACACCGCAACATTTAAGAAGACAGTTCACTCATAGAACCAAGGAAAAATGAAGACGCAATTTAAAAAAAAAAACAAAAAACAAAAAAAAACAAACCATGAACCAAAATGGGGGAAGGGGGAAAAGTTGCATTGACCAATTTTTATTCTTCCCATTTCCTCCTCCGAAGTACTAGAAATACCAGATCACATTTTTTTCTACTTCACACATCTTCAATTGTAACTTTACAAAACAAATAATCCTTTTTGCCTTTTTGTTCAAATTCAAGTGCACATACTGAAGATCTCAAGTACATACTAAGTTAATCTGTATAAAGGTGAATGCATACAGTAGCAAAGCATCTCTCTTTGTATTTTCCCATAACCCAAATTAAGTGTCATCCCCTTTTCTGCAAAACTTAGTAACTATCATTGCCTTAATTTAAGATTATCCCAAGACCAACCCAGACTGATTTAAAGCATAAACATTTGGAGAGAAGCTGATATTGTTCAGCTTTATCAAAAAAAAAGCTCAGGGGATTTAATCCATCTGTCTAAAAACCTGATGCTCTAAGAACTAGGAAGACAAAGGCAGACTCTTGTCAGTGGTGCCCAGTCACAGGTCAACAGGCACAAACTGAAATACGGCAAAAATCCACTTAAATGTAAGAAAAATCTTTGACATTGTGTCACCAGTACCTCCCCCAGCTCCTGACCCCTGCGCAGGCTCTTGTCTGTCCTTGTAGTGCTGGATGACATGCAATAAAGGCCAAACACTGTAATAGGCTCTGCCCAGACTGGTTGTGGAGTCGCCATCCTTCGGAATACTCAAAACCTAATGGCACGCAGTCCTCATGAAAAAGTATCCATACTTTGTTTCACTAAAATTCACCTACAGTTAAATCCCAATTTTTCTGATCTTACAAAACATTACCAATGTTACACTATAAATCAGAGAAACAACAATAATTTTATCTTAAAGACATTTTAAGGTATTCAAAGTTTATGAAAGACATAACAGTGACATAGCAATTACACTCTTCCTTGGTTTCTTCCACTACACAGGTATCAAGTAGCATACACCTGCTGCTCAGAATATCAGCAGCATGCTGAAAGGGGTAAGAACTGTCCTTATTTTTATGGGAAATATATATGGAGACAGAAATCCCATCTTCTCCTGTAATAATCTCCTGCCTCTAGGTAATCTAAGTAAAAACATGCCTTGTACCCCCTCAAGTAGTGGTGCACCTTCAACTTCAGAGGGAGAGAATAGCTGCTATGTATCTGTAGAAATGAATGAGGTATGGTTTTGCTAAAGGACTAGGACTTCACAACTGGTCAAAAAGAATTATTCATAGCTTTCCATTATAGCAAATGACTTACAGAGTAATAGGAATCTCTGAAGGTATTGCATTAGTATTTTCTATAAGTATATTACTAAGTTCCAGAGTTTGCAGTTGGCAAGGTTAATAGGCATCTTCCATTCATATGAACATCAGCTTTTAACTTCTTCCTTCTTTTGTAATCGCAAAGACAAATAGCTTCCTTCAAAGACTCCTTTCCTACATCTGGTGGAATCATTATGGTAAACACTGAAGCACAATCATTTATTCCATTCTGCTCTGAATGAGTTTATGCATCGTGTTTTCCTATGTTGTGTGAAGCGCATGCAAAATATGTTCAGGTATTCAAAGAGTGATCTCAAAATTCCAGGAAACTACCTTGATAAAGTAACCTGTTTCTGCAGTAAAACATCTGATAAATGGGGGAATATGGGGTGGAGGGGGTGGAAGGAGGAATCAAACAACTATGTTACTGGTTATACAATCAAAAAATCCAAACTATTCCCAAAACAAAGCTGCTGCAAATTAAGAATACTGCAGACTTAGCTATATATTACATGCATATGAAAAAGAAGTCTGCCAAAACACAACAGAAATGTTGCAAGCAAAGATTAATCATATGTTTGACAACTTTCTGTATTCAAATTGTAATATTCACAGAAAAATACAGCAGGCCCTGGCACAAGTGCTCAGAAAGCTAGGGAAGTGCGAAGGAAGTCACTGCAATGTTTCCTAACTGACAATGAACAAACAAGAAAAGATTTTCTTTGCAGAAAATCCCTCCAACATATTAACCAAAAAAAAAACATTTTGTTAGGTTTATTGAACAAAAGACTTTTGGTTCATTACTAAAGGCCAATAACTTTTAAAAAATAAAATAAATCACTTAGAATGTATTGTGAGGAAGAAACACAGATGAAAGTGGAAATATTTATAATACTATTAGTGGAAAGCCAATACTATGTCAGGGAAAAGAATAAGGGGGTGAGGAAAAAGCTTGGAGTTTGTCACTTTACAGACTGCAAGGTAGAGACAGTAAAGATAGAAAGGAAAAAAAGACAAAGTACAATAGTTTTCCCTACTGAAAACATAGAAGAAAATAAATAAGCAGAGAAAAGAGACACCAAGCATCTGAAACGCAATTACAGCATTCGCTGTTCAAGCATTTAGGAATCAAATTGTATCTAAAATGAACTGCATAATATATGGCAGCTTAATCCTATTGCTACGACTTCAGGAAGATGTTTCTAGTTTAAAAATAGTGTGGAGGCAAAAAAAGTACTCAACTTTTCAATGAAGGATCATAGCAGTCAACAGCCACAACAGCAGATGTTCCTCAAGCTTGTGCACAAGTACGGTGATGTCAAAGCTGACATATGCCCTTCCCACCTGTGGGTGTAAAGGACCTTGATGTGAAGGATTTCTGAGCTAGACTAGCTGCTGGGAGAGCTCTGATATAGCAGACGAATGCTGCTGGGAAAGTTTTGAGACCGTAGGGGAGTACTGCAGGGAAAGTTTGTCAAGATAAGAAGGAAGAAAGAAAGAAGCGAGGAACCAGTATCCAATGAGGGCACAACAGCAAGAAGCAGGCATCCAATCAAGGCAATCAGTGAACAAGAGCTCAACCAATGAAGAAGCAAAAATACCCACATGGGAGGTGATAGCTAAGCAATTATATTAGCCACTCATACACACAGGTACTTCGGATAGCCTATATCAACCCTGGACCTTCAGGAAATATACAATTTCATTTCCTAACCAGAAATGGGGTCCGTGCCTTATTCTCCACACCCACCCATTTTTTCCATGTGAGTAATGAAAGAGCTCACCAGGCCAATTATGAATTAATGTTGAGATCTTAAGCCATTTGTAAGGAAGTGGTTTAAAATATACCTCGGGACAGTAAATCTTCTACATTACTCTTATATATTACAGCTATGTAACCCAAAATTATAATAAGCATTTTCTCTCAGAGTGCAACACTGTATTTAACAGGTTTCCATTAAAGCATGTAACAGCCAGTAATGAAAGACTAATTGATTTATGGAGAATATTGTGGCTGAAAATCTACCTGTTCACACTTCAAAGAGCTTCAACAAAAATACTTGTATGCTTTTATCTACCAATATTAATTCTGCTTATGAATTCCACTCACATGCTAGTTATGCTAACCAAGTATTTGCAAAATATTCAGCTATATATTAGACATACAAGTCAAATAAACATCAAAATTGTCTTGACTTCAGAAAATGCCCATCAATTTTCAACTGGCTGTTTGCTAGCTTTGGTATTGCTGAAAAATCTACCTTGGAGCCTTGATTTAGTACCTCCAAGGGGCTGAGAGCAGAACAAACCCACTGGAAAACTCTTTTTGAACTTCTAAAAGAAAGATGTCTCTGCTTTAGGGACTGAAATTACAAAATGGTAAAGGTAAAAAGAAAAAAAAAAGAAAAAAGGACTAAGCGTTGAAATATACACTAATAAATTATCTGAACAGAGACATACCACATCTCTGCTGATTAATTTTTTTGTTATAATTTTTGTTTCAAAGGGCATCTAAATAAGCAAATTCATCCAATACCATTGCAGAGTATTTCATATGTGACACAGAAAGCATAGATTATTAAAAAAGCTGAAGTAATTCAGAAAATGCCCAAGAATTCTTTGTACTGGCATCTAAAGGCAAGCAAAAAGAAAAAATAGCATGCAAAACAAACAAACTAAGGTACTGTTTAAAAGGGCATACCCAAAATTTATCCAATTTTGCCAGTGATTAAATCAAATTTGATGTCACATTTAGGAGATTAAATCTTGCAACTGTCTTATCCTATTCTAGTGTACATCCTATCTTATTTGGAATCAGCAAAACAAGTGCTATCTCTGGTTATCTTATCCAGGTAAGACTGAAACATGTTCAGGCATAGCCTAGGTATTTTACAGAAATTCTTGTTCCTGTGCTGAAGTTGGGCAAAATAAATAAAACAAATCTAACACAACCATTGTAAACACAGAGATTTGCTAATCTCAGGTACAAATAAGAATTATATCCAAAAATCAAAAATACTCAATTGTACCAGGAAAATGTTGCATTGCCATCAGGTTTTCCTAGTCCCCTTCCTCCTCCTACTACAGATATTGAGCCCTAAACCCAAGCATTCAGTACCTCCCAAAAGAATGAGTACTGACAACTTAGAAATTATAACCAGTTAGAAATTCTAATTCAATTACAAATGAAATCCAAATGACATCTAAACTTTTAAGTTCTCGTTTGTTTCCTTTTTTTTTTTTGTAACAGGCTGCACTTGAGCAGCAACACAAATTAATAACCACAAATCTCAACAGTCAACTTCACCAGTCCCTTTAACTCCTTGACACTATGAGCATAGGAAAAGCAGTATCATTAAAACCATCTCCTTTCACTTATGACCAGTGATAGGACATGAAGAAATGGAATGAAGCCATGTCACAGAGTGTTCAGACTGCACAATGAGAAAAGGTTCTTCACTGAGATGGTGGTCAGTCACTGGCAGAGGCAGCCCAGGGAAGTGGTCACAGCATCAACTTTGTTGGGTTCAAGAAGCATCTGGACAAGGCTTTTAGTCATGTGGTTTAGTTTTAGGTACTCCTGTGAGGAGCAGGGAGATGGACCTGATGATCTTTATGGATCCCTTCCAACTTGAAATATTCTATGACTCTATATTTAACATCTTCATTAATGGCCTGGATGATGGGATGAATATACATCAGCAAGTTCACTGGTGATTGAGGGGAGGGATTCACACACTAGGGGACATGGCACTTCAGACGAATCACAACTGACTGGAGAAATAGGCTGACAAATCTCAAAAAAAAAATAAAAATAATAAAAAATAAACAAACAAACAAACAAAAACCCTCAGAAAAACAATGCAAAATAATGTAACTGGGACAGAACAGCCTCATGCAACAGTCCAGTGTAGGAGCTAACTGATCAAAAATTATCTTTGCACAAGGGTAAAGGCAGGGTCTGGTGGACAAGTTGAATATAAGTCAAAAATACACCTTGCAGAAACTGAATGCTAAAGGCATGTTAGACTGTACTGGATACAGTGGAACAAGCAATAGAGGGAAATCATCATTCTAAACCACACCCACACACCACATCTTGAGTACTGTATTTCATTTTATGCTGCCCAATATAAGACATACTGGTACAGTGGAGATGCAGCAAGATGATTTAACGCTAGAATGTGGGATGTATAAGGAATACCTGAGAGAAGTGGTTTCTTTCAGCCTTTAAAGGAGAAAGCTAAGGGGAAACCATATTGCTATACTCAGCTTTTTAAAAACAGAGCCAGGCTTACTGGGCAGTGCATAACAAAAAGATGAGAGGCAGTGGATATAAAATGAAGCAAGGAGAATTTGATTAGATAAAAGGGAAAAAATTGTATTAAGGGTCATCAAAAACTGAAACAGGTTGTTTGTTGAAACTCTATGTTTTGAAGATCTGCCTCAAAACAGGCAGCTGGACTGAACCAACTCCAGGTGGTACAGAAATGATACAGAACAAGGGGTGGAGACTGTACTGGGTCTGGCTGGGATGGAATTAAATTTCTTCAGAGTACTCTTGTGGTGCTGTTCTTTGTATTCCTGTGGCTAAACCAGCATTGGCAACATGACAGTGTTTTAAAGTACTGCTGAACTGTGCTAGCAACAGCATCAAGCCAGTAGGCACAACCAGGACAGCTGACCTATACTGACCATACAATATGATGTCATGTCTAGAAACAAAAGCTCAAGAAGAGGAGGAAGAAGGAGAGTTTTTTCATGGTTATGCTGTTCACTATGCATAGAGACCCTGCCTTTCAGGAAGTGCCTGATTATGGGAACTAGTGAATTAATTTCTTTTTCTGCTTTGCTTAAGCATTACACTTGCTTTTGCTATTAAACTATCATCTCAGGCCAAGGAGTATTCTCTCCTTCCTTCTATATTCTCCTATCCCACAGGAGATGGGAGTGAGCAAGATGCTGGGGTGGTGTATGACTGTTGGCTGAGGTCAGCCCACCACAACTGCCCTTCAACTAGAGTGACTGTATGATTCTATGATATTTCTCCATGTCCGTTTCTCACATATTTTGTAGGCTTCAAAAAATACTTCATGAAGCACAGAAATAACTCATTAAAAAATTTGGACTGTCTCAAGTCTCTCAAGTTTGTTTTTTTACGTGAAAAGCATGTGAAATTCTGGGTTGGCCAATATTGAAAGCAGACCACAGATCAACTGCTATAAGAATAGATCAAGAAGCTATACATTGATCCGCCTATTCCTTCTATCAATATTCACTGAAAAGTGAAAGGAGAAAGAAGTAATCTCAAAGAAGTTGGAGCAAAACTGAGAAGAATGATAAGATGACACACCACACTCTAAGTTTCTGCGTGGGTATGTGTGAATTCTGACATATTTAAAAAAAAATTAAAGAATTTTTACCTTTGTGGGTGTTCACAGAAGATAGTTGAGCAACTGTTGTAATATGACAGCCAAACAAGAAAAAATAAAGTTGCCAGATACACTGGATTTGCCCTCCTCCCAAGGAAGAAACAAAAAATGAAGGCAAATAGTTTAATAATAAGCCAGTGAGGCAAAACAGAATGTCTGATAATTAAGGTTTGGGGATTTTTTCTTTTGTTTAGTAATGTTGGGGTGAGGGGTTCTCCCCTTTTCTTAATTTACAAGCAGTGACCTCTTATTTACTGCATACAGGGATGGGGTAAATGGTTGCATTGCTTCTGAAACATTTGATGAGCTGTTACAAATGCATCAGACAGTTTTCTCAGACCTATAAAAGGATGTGTGAAAACAGTGAAGAAGAAAAAAAGAAAAAAAGGATGTTTATTTTATAAAGTTTGACAGACATACTACATTTTCATTGGTGAGATGCAGGTTTGAAAGGATAGGCAGCAATGGACAACACAGGTATGTTTTCTTAATTTGAAACATTCTCCAAACAGCTTTTGGGGGCTTTTGGATTATAAAACCACCAGACCACCTCGTGCTTTTAACACGATCTAATTGTACAGCAAGAAAATGCTGTTTATCCATACCTGATGGCCTGGCTCAGAAACACATGTAGGAAATCAAATGTTTGTAGATTTATGTTGTCCCATAAATATGCAAACTGCAGATATTCTCATTTTCATGGAAATTCATTTTTTGTTACCTAAATTACCATGCCAAATTATATGGCATGAGTGCATGAAAATAATTCATGATTTGCTAAATTTGAGACTGAACAACAAGAAAAAAAAAATAATAAATGTTCACAAGAGAAAAGGCTGCATCATATCAGATGACAATAATAGAGAAATAAGTTAGTGATGACAGAATGAAAATGGGGGGGAAGGCCCACATAAAACCATGTCATGAAACAATTCGTATAAAAAGCAGGTTGATAAGACAACATGTACTTACACTGAGTTCAAATAATGTAGGTGTATCCAACTTGAATTCAGCAAAAATATACCTGTCTCACTAAAGTGGGTCTCTTTTCATTGTTATTGTTATCACTATTGTTACGTTTGCTTTTCCTGGACCAATACTAAGACAAAGGTAAGTTTTGTCTGCTGATACAGAAATATGATCCATGAATTAAGAATCCTTAATTCTATTAATGAAGACATCAAGATTCAGTTAACAAATGATGGGATATGTTAGTAAAATTGAATGCAACAGTTAAGTTATATTACAATGGATCACACATGGTAACCAGCTTTTCAAATTAAGAAGTGAACTGCAATGCCATCATGTTATTTTTAGAGGACAGTGGGAGTAGGTTATATTCCTGATTAAGAAATCTAAAATAAAAAAGGGATACCTCATGAATTAAAATGTTTAAAGAGTAATATAATGCATGATAAGAAAATTAATGCACTCCAAGCACAAGGCCAGGTTGCATGGGGCTTTAAGGACCTGGTCTAGGAAAAGGTGTCCCTGCCCATAGCAGGTGGGTTGAAGTAGGTGATCTTTGAGGTCCTTTCCAATCTAAAACATTTGATGATTCTATAAAACGCTAGAGATACCAATCCATATTCCCCCTTTCTTTAGCATTTTTATCTGGTTATTTTGAGATTCTACATCAATATAAACTGTCAATGCAGCAGCTTTTAATTTAGAATTTATCATAGTATTACAAAGACAGAACTTTCAATAAGCTTTTGGGGTTTTATTTCTGGGGAGTTTTGCTCAGTTGGCTGTGTTTTATTTGGGGGGTAGGGATTTTTGGGGCTGTGGGATTTTTTATGTTTTGGTTGTTATTTGGGGTTTTCTTGTTTGTTTTTATTGACTCAGACTAGAAAGAGGCAGAACGAGAGGAAAAGGAGACACTTTAGTGAGCCAGCAGTTTGCTATGTACATCATGATACAACAACGTTACCTGTCACAGCGAAATAAGGACCCTATGCCTGCAAAAGACTTATCTTGTGCCTTAGAGACACGCAATAAACTCTGATGCAACACTAAGTAGTAGCCTGTGGTGGACAGTGAAGTGATCAGGGTTTGTTCTATACAGTTCAGAACTCATGCACACCCAGAACTTTCATCAAGTACTAAAAAAAAAAAAAAAAAAAAACCCTCAAATTTGCCGCTTTACATTTAAAAAAATCCCACACCACCGCCTATCACAGCAACAAATCACTTTTTGAAAAATACAACTATATACTTGAATGCATTAGTAGTCAGTTCTGACAATGACAATGCTTGTAGAGATCAAAGTAAATTCTCACCCAGTACATGACTTGAACTACTCAGAATCCTAAATTCCTTCAGTAACTACTGTGATACAATTTAACAATATTGAGATCCATCTGTGAATGGCAGCAAAAGAGATGAGCAGACATGCTCTGTCACTTGCACTATCCAGATGTGCTTTGAGTATTACAAATTGTGACATTTATGAAGAGCTCAGGAAAAAAAATAGGGGTCTTTTTCCATTTAAAAAAAAAAAATAGACATAACAAAAAACCCCACCACAAACAACGACAAAACCCCACAAATTCTAGACTGAGCTCCCTACAAAAGTCATAAGAAACCAAAAATACCAACCATTTGTTGATGAAGGGCTATCATTTCTCCATTAATAAGCCAGATACAGCAGATATCTAGTGTCTAGATATTTTCTACCTTTCCTCTATTAATGAGCTACTTCTCATCAGAAAGATAAAAGCACAGAAAAGCAAGATAATAAACCAGGTAACTCACTTATTACAGGCAGCTACGCGCAGCCATTTCCTAAGAAGGATTTCAAGAACCAAAACTTATATTCCATTTTTAACATTAGATTAAGTACCTATTAAAAGCCATGCTCTCTTTTCCTGTCATTCCTTTTTGAAGTTAATGGGGAAAATGACAGAAAAAGAAAAATGAAAACCCACTTTCACCTTTTCTCCTCTTCTTTCCTGCTTCTCTTAGGAGATTCCCTGTAAACACCTTAATGATTTTCAAGACATACCTCATTCTTCTCTGCATTGGACACACCATCACCAGATGCATGACTTAGAACACGCTCAAGGCTTGAATGCATTCACTGGGAGACACAAAGCATTGCTAAACAAAAAGTTTTATTGTTCCTAGAGGGTGAGTCTGTTTTAAGCTTCACAATTTTTATGCCAAATCTGGGAATGGGGGAGTGGATGGATGGAGGGGAATACATCAAAACAAAAAGCTCCAGGCTTCATTCAGCCCAACCAACTAATTAAAATGCAAGAAAGAGAGGCACAACAAAATGAAAGGGCTCCTCTTTGAAGGTGAAAAAGAGATAGCAAAGTTCCCCTCTACAGTGTCATTTGAAAATACTTCAACATAAAAATTTGGGAAGTCAAAAGAATTTTGCTTTCAGCAGAATAAAGATGATATTGTTTTTTCCCCGCAACAAGCAAACGTTGCAAGTATAAATATTTTTAGGCTAGCCTCTAAAATAAGGTAGCACAAAACATACAACAGAAACAAAAGTTGACAAGGAGTTTTCATGATAAGTGACAGCTTCATATCATACCATGCAGCTAAAAGAGCTCTAACAAAGGCTCCTGAGCACATTTCACTCCAGATGATAACTGATGATAAGTGATGAAATTTCGAAAGCAGGCCAGGCAACAGGTCTGTTAGGTTATCAAAAACTAGCTCATCCTACACTTCATACAGTTTTGGCAGTCACTGCTAATAAACTAGGAGAAAAAAATAAAGTAAAATAAATCACCAGATGATTCACCAAAAGATCCACACCACAGTGCTGAATGTGTCATTTGTGTGTGTATACATATCTAAATATACATAAACTATATATATATATATACACACAGAACTCACACAGCAACACTACTGCACCACTCTTCACCAGACTGATAGCATGTCTCCCCCTGTTAATCAGGACATGTCAAGAGTTGTCTGCATGACAAACGAGTAATCACAGAAAATCCAAGGACTTTATTGTCGGCCATTTATGAGCATCATTAGAGGATAAATATTAAGACAACAACTAAGAGATGGAGGGGAGGGACATTTCTTTGTATGAAGAGCTTCAGGAACTAGGAAGAAAAGCTACTACGTGATACTTTAAGAAGGAATTAGAAGATACTAGGACATCTTATTCTCTCCTTTGCAGGTGGCTGTATTGAAGTCAGAATCAAGGCTCATGTACTAATTTTAAATTCATGTAGAAGAAAAAAAGATCATCCAGTCCCCTACAAGCACTCAGCCTGCTTCTTTGAAAGTAAGAAGTTTCATGCCACCACAAAAAATAAACAACATAATTATTTCTTCATTGGGCCAATAATAAAATAGTCACAACCTAGTGTTTCAGAGCTCCAGATTCCAGTGTCCTTAATGACTTCACTTATATTTTATGTGAACACCAAACCCTTTGGAATCAGTAATAAGCGAGAAAGAAAACTACTTCACATGACAGATTTTGAAAGTGAGAGATTAAGCAAATGCCAACGAACAAAATTACATTGTAGATAATGCTTTCTTCATTTACTCAGATACAGTTCAACACTCACAGAATACAGTTACACATATTCTTACACTTTCTATAAGGAATGCAATTGCAGCTGTAAGAGCACACATATAATTGCTTTCCTACATCATACATAAAAAAGAAGAAACCTGTAGCATCTGCAGACTGCTAATTTTATTCTCTGATCATGAAAGAAGTTTTTAGCTACCATCAAGGAGATATTATGTGATTGCAGGACAATAGAGTATAAAATGAGGAAAAATAATCTCTAGATATTCCCTATCTCTATTGCTACAAACAAGATTTCCTTAGACCATCTGTTCCTCTTTAGGTATAAAATCTTTTAAACCAGATTAGGATATTACATAGTCATCCTTCAAAAAAGTTTCCTGTTGCTAAGAAACAGGAAAGAAAATAATATAACTAAGGTCAGCTGTGACTGAATTGATTCAGGCTGATAGAATTTTTGACCCCATATGGCATATTTCATCAGGAATCAAACACACTGTTTGTTTTGGCTGGACTGTTTCCATAAACCATATTCTGCTTAGAAGTTTTAGATTTGCATGAATAGAACTATGAATAGACTATGAATAAAAGTAAAACTCCATTCAGTAAGCAGTGACATAAATGACGCTCTGGTTAGGCAAATCAACAGGGAACTACACTAGTTTGAAAAATCCTTCTTGAGGTGTTTAATAAGTCATTGCATTTTGTCTGACCTTTCATTTCTGGCAGCTTTTTCATTAGACAGATTTCAGTTCTAGGTTTAAGTCAAAGGTCAACACTTCTAACACACTACCTCTCTCAACAGGCAAGTTAAAGACAACTTTTTTACCCGAGGCACCACTTCTGCAAGCATGAAATAAGGCATTATTTTCTTGCTACTCCCAGCACATTCATTCAGCTGCACCCCCCCGCCTTAGCAATTAAGAAATCCAGACCACAAAACAAAATCCACATTAAGTATTAATACGGTGAAATTACCACACCACCTTCCAGATGTGTAATTTTAGAAACAGTACATAACACAGAACAAGCTAAAGGTTTGCTATATAACACGTACTTAAGAAAATATGTCATAAAAATAAAAATAATTATATCTGCAACCCCGCATCATTAGCCAATGAAGTTTAATGAATTCTGATTCTTTTTATTTTTTTTTCCAAAAAGCCAAAACAAACCTCAGAATTACTATAAAAGCTTCCAAGAGCAAAAGATCAAGGAAATTCAGGGTTTTGTTTTAAAAGTGTTTCTCAATTTAACAATGTAGGTTCTTCCCCAGCCAAGCTGTAGGGACACAGGGAAGCAATCAGGTAATTAGCTATTTCTCCTTCTACTCTTCCTACTCTTATAAAGAAGTTGTGTCCAAGAATTTCCCCCTTTCTCTCTGGGGAGTTAATTATACTACATACAAGGCCCTGAAAAAAAACAGGTTCCAGGCACAAAAAACACTACCTTATAGTCTAACAAAGTATAGTAGACTATACTAAACATTAAATTCACATACAAAACAAATAACATGTAAATGGTGAACTGCTGTACATAGTATAAACAAACTAAACAAGAACTGCTAGACAGTAAGTCTATTTATCTCTTACACAGTCTTTCCCACTGGTTTGCTGCAAAGTTTGAACATATACTGAATATAACTCATGTTCAAGCACATAAGTGCAAATGTTTATCTAGATGCCTACATTTTTCAGTCTGAAAAGACAGTTCACAAAAATATAGCATGTGCCATACGGCTACTCTCCCCACTTGTAAAATACCTCTTGTTCACCAGGTCTATTCTTGACATAGCTGCCTGAACTACACAAAAACAATTTTTTGTTGGTACCTCGTATTTGCTCTTTATATATGCTCCTCAGTCTCTAGTCTGAAGGTATTGTCAGTGATAACACACCTCTTAAGAGGTAATGCCACATTTTGATGCCAAAATGGCAGAGGAGGACAGAGCCTCCTGCACTCCCTAGGCTTCTCAATCACATCAAAGGATGCTGGCAGCTTTAGGGATCCTGTATACCAGCTTAAAAATGCCTGTATAAAAATAATGAATAATTAAACACAATCAAATTCTAGAATTATTGACACATATATTGATAAAACTGTCAATTTTAAAATAATTTTATTAATTTAATATTACTCATAATGTTGATATAGTACAATAAAAATCAAATGTCCATTAAAAATAAATTGTCCAATTAATACAAGATATTCAGTAACAGATACTATCCAGTCTTTTTCCTTCCCCTCTGACCTGCTCTTCATGTATGGTTAAAATTTAGTAGTGTGACACTTTTCTAAAATGTTAACATTTTTAGCTAATTTCTTCCTCTGACACCCCATAACCCTGCCAACAGTAGGGAAACTGAAGGCTCTTCTCATCTATGAGGGGACTGGTTCAATTTCCGCACGAAACAAGCAAGCATTACAGAGCATAGAGAAAGTTATTGTAGCAAATTTCTACAGCAGATGTTATAGAAGGGGAAGATACTAATTTGCAAATATCCCACTCATACTCATCCTTCCAAAGATACCATTCACTCACAATCTCACACTCACCTACACACTACACACAAGTGATGTCTCTGCACAAGCGGTTTGGCCAGAATCACCTTTATGTGACAAAGAGGACAAGAGACACCAGCTATCAAGTTCTCACCATTTTTCTGTGTTTCTTCCCAACTGGCAACAAGAAACTACTTTTTGGAGAGATCTTCACAGCCTATGGTCTGTTTTTCTGTTGGGCATGAAGCAAAGGAAATGGTATACATGACAAGCTTCCACTAACAAGTCATCTGCTTTTTCAGAGGGTAGGCGTTCAAGTCCTGCATAAATAACGCATTCCTCAATCTTACCACTGGGAATAATATCCTGGGAGCTGCATCCTTGGATATTTGTTCTTTGTTATCAACACAGGTCTTTCTTTTAACCCTTCAGTTGCTGCTTCTGGTGCTTAACACATCATTTATACCAACTCTAATAACTGTGTTAGAGATCTCTATAAAGGGTTTGGCAAATGTAAGACAAGTCACCACAAATGGCACAAACTGTCCTGGAAATACCAACAAATAACCCAAAAGCTGATGACCATCAAAAAACTAATCTCTCAACCCATGTAGCTAGTCCTAAAGAACTGAGGTGCTTATGGCGCTTCTCAGAACTTTTAGTTGTGTTGCTATGGTTTTTGGTAATTAAGGAGCTTGTTTTCTAGCTGTGACTATCTGGTCCCTTCCCCAAGGGCTGAAATCAGTTTAAAAAAATCAAGCGTGGGTTGAGTCAACAGAAAATGGAAATTATAATATTTTGCATATATTGTAAAATGCTGTATCCAACGGAAATTGGTAAAAAAATCCCACGAAACACTTCCCTTTTTACTAAAAAAGTGTTAACTACATCACAATAAATATTACTTGAAGACACATTTCAGAATTATTGGACATCTAAAAGTAGCACAACCCAGCCTACCCAACATGAAAGTGGAATGGAACTTTGCAGCCAAACTAGCTAAAAACATGACATTTGCCAACTGAAATGTGTAAAGACAGAAGCAAGAACTACTGTAGGAACAATTACACACTCTTGATGTCCTGCTGCCTGGGCCCTTCCTGTCTATACAACTTTCACACCACCACACACTCAGCTGTATTCCTACTGTGGCGAGCCCTATTCATAACCTGAAACACTGGTATTCCTACTGTGGTGACTACTCTTGATAACCTGAAACACTGATCTAGAGCCATCCTAAGGACTGAGAGCTGGACATCACCTCGCTTTAGGCCTGGTTGGATGGGGCTTTGAGCAACTTGGTCTAGTGGAAGGTGTCTCTCTGCTCATGGCAGGGGGGTTGGAACTGGATGATGTTCGGGTCCTTTCCAACCCTAACTATTCTATGATCCTATGATGTATATTGTTTCCTTGATGTCCACCTGCAAATACAGTTCTCCATTATCCCATAAACTTTAGGGGTCAGTCCTTCATTATGACAATGCACCATATAGGAATGTTTCCAAGAGTTAATGAAATACCAGTGCACAGTATCTTAATGGATAACAGCTGACATTCTTCCTCAAAAAGAATACTTTTACTTCCTGCCTTTACAGTATTTTTTCTCCTGTCTAGATTTGGGCCACAAACCAGACAGCACTATGCACTCAGGAATTTCCACTATACCAATACTGATACGTAGGTATGTAATCTTTTTCCCTAAAGCAAAAGGTTTTTAACAGATGCCAACAATTGTTTATCAACTACACATGCATCCAACAGCTAACAAGCTTCATATTTAAGGCTCTCTACTGAGAACTCAAGTTCTCAAAAAATACAATGAATTATTCTGTACTACGACACAGCACAAACTAACAAAATTAGGAAAGAGGACTTAGACTGAAAGAAGAAGACATCTCCTGAGCCACAATAACTTGAGGGTGATAAAATGGAGGATCAAGGCAGAAGTAGGTAAGCCATGCTGAACATCAAATTGATTCTCAAATCCTCCATTAAGTAAATACACATTGATGTCCAGAAAGGTGAATAGATCAGCAGCTCCTGATAAAGTTCTAAATTAACCATTTGCTGTTGTTCACTCTACAAATTCCAACCTAGATATAAAACTATACAAGGCACTCTCGTTACAGAAAATTCCTTAATTGGATGCCAGCAATGCTTCCTGGCAGAAAGACTCACCACTGTCAAATTTTTTGCTAGCTGAAAAGGCCTGTTATTTCAGAGTACTTGCAGTACCTGCCAGTTCTGCAATCCTTACAACATTTGTTACAGGACAAAATACAGCCTAAGCTCAAAATGTTGACTGAAAGCCAAACAAAATTGTTTGATTTCTAACATTTTGAATACTACGCCAAAAATAAGTAGTAAGTTAGTTCAATTTGAACATTGTCAAAACTAGATCTTGCTTGACACTGTAGGAATGAGAGCTGTAGCAAAGTATTCACTTTTTTCAGCATCAAGAAGTTCAATCTAGTAAATATTCAAATTATGTCCTGAAATATGTGTCATGTTTGTCCTTGTTTATGCCAGCCTCAAAGCACAGTAAGACTCTGTGCGTTCCTCTGGATGTTACAATTGTCTACTGAAAGAAAGAGTAGCCACTTATAGCACCAACTGAGATTTGTACACTCCTGCAGAGTATGACAGATATCCTTTCCACAGTGGTTGCTACTATCAGGTAGCTACTGCTGTATGTGGCACTAACTTAACGGCTATATGATAATAGTGGTAACTATCATCGTACTGAAAAATTGGAAAGCATGTTTTTGTTGCTTCAGCATTCAAAATATTGATCTAGTAGGAAGATAATCTACATTCCTTTCCTATGATAAAAGGATCAGTTCTCTCAGGTCAACTTGAGAAGAACAATTCCTTTCATTTTGCAGGGAAAAATGCATTTTATGTTTTCATGTTCACAACAGAAGTGGCTAGTAGGAGTTAGGATAAGAATTTGTAAGTTTGTTTGTAATCTCACATCTACTGCTTAATGATTAATTTGTCAAGGGTGTATATTTGGGTATTTATTTACTTGGGTTCTTTCCAGCTCACACAACTATCCAGATTTTGAAGCTCCTTTACAGCCCTTTCCTCATTGACTCTCTAAGCAACTGAACCTATAAAGAAATAGGTATATTTTGTATGAAGGCTGTCAAAACAGCATTAGCTTCTAAATCCACAGATCTCATCTCATTCTAGACACAAGCACAGAGGATAGGCCATGCCACTGTCACAGACAGAACAAACTTGACAATTTAAAATTCAAAAATGGAAATGTAACTGTGTCTAACAAGAAACCCTCACCCCTGCAAGACAAAAAACATTGCATCTAATCACTCTCTGATGTTATACATGAAAGATGTATATCTTTCATTAAGATAAGGTCCTTGCTAGAACAGATACAGTCAAAATCATTTTGATATCCCAGCAGTTAAGACAGTGATATTTCCAATCATAACAATGGCTGAGGTTTATTTCAATTTGGCACACACCTCTTCACTACACAACAAACATCTACATAGATGAGGACACACAAACTGCTCCAGGACTAGCACTAGCTGTTTTTGCTATTTGGGCTTGTGAAATAAAGCAGCAAGTTGGGAAACAGTCACAGTAACACAGCATTATGTCTTTTCTAGACTCTAAGCAGAGCACAGATTAACTCTGAATACAAGGAGAAAAGAATTGTGTTAAAATAGCCAATTATTAGAATAACATGGAGATGTCAAAAATTTGAACTTGAGTCTCCTATGGTAAGAGAAAGCATTCTTGGATGCTACTCTAAGCTGCTTCTCTTTACCACTTTCTCCTTTTCTCTGCCCTTTCCTCCCCACCCCCACCTTTCTTTTTTCTTTGGAAACCTTGTGACTGCTCAAGTAAATCTTTTTTTCTTTTTTTTTTTTTTAAGGCTTAGAAAGAATTATTGGGATAAGAGCGCAGTTTTCAGGGACCTCTACCCAGGATGTTTCTTTGGCCATGAATAACTACATTATTTTTGAAAACCGCATTGCTCTATTTCAGTTGCTGTGCAGGTGGTCTGTTAAACCTTAACGTTATATTAGTTAGCCATTCATGTAAATATTTCATTAAGCTTCCTGGCTTATAATAAGCATTGCTTAGTACTGTTTTATGCAACACAGGCTACAGAAAATTTTCTACCAAGGGGGAGGAGAGTGCAAAATTAATAACAAGTGTATAACCACTCTTTCTTCCCCCAAATATCAAAGGGAAAAAAAGATTGTGAATTTTAAGTTAAATGTGCATATTTGGGGAAGATACATTGTTTCAGCTCATAGCCTAGGTAAGTAAGGACACGCTATTTCTTTGCTCTCTTTCTTATAATCTTATCCAAATATTTTTAAAAATTCTTGCTTAAAAAACTACTTTATTGATAGTTTAAGAAAGTGTAGGATATACTCTTCCCCAACATCTGACCATAAATGGATTTATTTCTCTAACAGATTTTGTCTTTACAAAATGTTATTAATCTCTCATGACCCAATGCAATAGGGATAAAAGGTCTTAACCATGAGCTACTTTTAGCCGATTAGATGTTAACAGTCACTCCATTTATATTTCTGTAAAGCTGAGGGATTCAGTCCAATAGATTGACTGTTGCTGCCCTAGTCAGTTAAACACTACCAGCAGCTGCCTAGTTTCTCTGTCAATTCTGCAAGCCATCATCTGGTTTGTTTCCTGGCATTTCCCCCAACCTGTGCAAGTGACTTAAATCATTCTAAAATGTAAATAACACATAGAATATTAATTATACTTTTAACAGTATTTATTACTTTTTTTCTTTTTATGTATAATATTGAGAGAGGAAAACTTTCCCTTAGGGAATTTTAATTATCATGTTTCCAGATGTCTGCTATATTATTTGATCTTTGGTAAAATAAAATCCTCAGCTATTATTAGCCCAAAATGCAAAATTGCCTGTCATAATTCTAATTAGCTTTTTAGTATAAAAAGGTGTAATTTATTGGCCTTGCAATAACAAAGTTCTCTACACTTCAGAACTATTGTAGAGATGACAAGACGTAAAGTTGTCATTTAGAGATCCAAAAATA
>JAOEHX010042531.1:20650-31864 GCA_025448015.1 Bolborhynchus lineola
AATTCTCATCCAACTAAGGGGGAATGAAATTTAAAAAAAAAAAAAACAAAAAAACAAAAACAACAATAAACAAAAAACAACACCCATGGTCTTTTGTCCACTTCCACTAAAGCATCTGTATTCCCTCTGTGCATTTTTAAGTAATGCAACAAGACCCATGGTGACGGCACAAGGAATTACAGGCAACGTAATACTTGAAGCACCATTATGGAACCACATAGTCAATGCAGTATTAAAGCAAGAAGAACCTATCTCTGTAATACTATTTCAGGGGAACAAATGAAACGCGCACAGCTGCAAAGTTCCTACAGAGACCATAGCACTACAGAGTAAAGCAGAAAGGGAACTGGAGTAAGCTTCACACTATTCCACATTAACATGTAAGTAGGAAGCTAGATCTGAGGCTGAATTCTTAAAAGCAAGAGCAGAATTCTCTTTTACTATTCTGCTAAACCAAAAGGTATCCATTATTATATAATGTAATTTCCTGAATAATACTGAACGTTATTAAATATACAGGCATGATACCTGTCTCAAAGATCTTTAGGCGCCAACAGGAACAGATGGCCTAATCTCTACAACAAACAAGCACTTAAATTCCTTCAACTTCAGATGAAATCATCTAGTTCATCTTCAGATTAGATCCTGACTTTCAGACTGGGCATTCAGAAAAGGAGAGAAATACACAGTGAAAATACGCATATGCAAATACTCTGACTAGCATCAAACAGCACGGAAAAGGCAGAAAAGGATATAAGCTCTATCTCCAGAATAACATATAGCTAGCTGTCCAACTAAAAACCACTTCTCCCCTAGTAATCCCAGCCTCATTCACAATGCACAATAAAATGAGGCTAGAGCTCTATAGATAAAAATTACATACAGTCCTGATTTATCCCCAGCATATGAGAATTTTGAGCAACAGTTCTATAGAGTGGGGGCAGAAAGTATGGAAAAAGGTATCACACACACTTGCAATACATCCTTACACTCAAGAAACCTGCAGTGCAATTGGAGTCTGTTGTAACAGCTTAAGTAGGTAACAGTGCCAATGTGTTACCACCTGTGTGATCAAGAACTCAAATCAATGGGATATTTTGTCTATAATGCTCCCAGACTAGCACCTCAGATTGCACTCCTGGCTTCAGTAGAGCACACCTGCCTGTTCTCCTTCACCCCCTCAAACCACACAGGCAGCATTGCACTGATGTTCTTTTTAACTAGCTCCTCTTTATCTCCCCTCTTTAGTATCCCACCTGAATCACATGCTTGTAGTTCAATTCTTTTATTTGTTAGCACATGCCACCGTTCTAGCCTAGACTCTGAATATGGCTTCTTCTTCCTACAGTCTCAGTCTGCAGGTGGCAAGCACCCATCTCTCCAGGTTTGTTCTGTTCTCTATCCATTTCTCCTCATTATATTTTGTGGGCTCCCTTCTAAGCAGTTTTCTCTTCCAGAGCTCCCAGGCAGCATGTGGAAGTAGGGCTCTTTACACCCTCATCTCCCACAGCCCAAGTGACACATTTGTGACTTCAGAGAAATTCTCCTTTGGCCCAGTCATTAAATTTTAGAGAGGTTTTAACCAACAAAGTCTAAGTCTTCCTAGCACAAGACCAGGTGTTTTCAAGGTCTGTTTTCCACAAGCAAATAAATCTTCTGAGGAAGGGAAGAAACACATACCTTGCACAAGGATCAATCCATTTTGTTTCAAGGCCTGCATCCTGAAGCATCAGTGTGTGAAAGCTTCCAACAGCATTTGACGGTTATAATCTTTCCCCAGCCCAGCTCTCTAACCTTGCTGAAACCTTCAAAAATTTCTACTCAAAACAGTGACAGACATCATGCAGGGAGTTTAAAGCCCAGCAAAAGCAATCAGTAACAATGACCAGTGTCATTTACCAAGGAAACCTTACTTTAAATAGATGATTAGGGTAAAAGAAGAGTATTTATCATTTATCGCATTCCATTCTTCAACTACAATTACAACTACCTATTTCAGAACTTTTACCCAAGAAAACTCCTTTCTAGTTTTTCATAGCAATTTTAAATTTCCACATGCTGAAATTTCCATTGCCTTTCTACAGAAAATTTTGTTATCTCCAAATTGTTTTCACTTTGTTGCGGCTGTTGAAACTGGTTGCTTCTGTTTGAAAAACCTATCTCTATGCCATCATGGAGAAAAAAAGCCACATCTGCTGTCAAATATACTTTCACAGTATTGATACATTCACTTTATATGAATTTCATTTCAGGAAAATACTACAAAGAAGAGTTCCTTGCTCTGGCAGGCACCTCAGCATCTTTATAAAAGATTCTTCATAAACCTAGGCTCTAATGCAGCTAGATATTCCTTGATATAAAATACCTTCAATTGGGAGGCTATTCTATTGATTAGAAACCCTATTCTAATTTCTGGAGTAAATTTATGCAAAAGCAATATGGTCATTTGCTCTCATATCAGTACTGTCTTATTCCAAGTAGTTCTTTCCTTTCCACACACGTTTATAGCACTCCCATACCCTCTCAAATTTCATCTTACCAAAGAAGTCAAGCTTCCAAGTCATAATACGACATGTCAAAAAAGGCTAACAGCATGTTTTATTTCTTAAAAATCAAAATTGATCTTATTTACAATTTAGCTATACAAACAGCTATTTAAGCACAGCTCAGGCAAACAGGCCTTTAATTTGTCACCAGAGAGCCTTAGTACCAGGCTTTCCAGTAATTTTCTAATACCTTTTCCTAATTTTCTTTTACCATTATCCACAGAACTATCCTTTCCTCCAAAAGCAGTTTAAGAATTTGAATAACACTGACGTCAAAACCATAATCCTGCATTTGCCTGGATTAATTTTTTCCCCTTTCTTAAGAAAAGGAAAGGGTACACTGCCCTGTTAATGCCTAATTAGGTAGCCACTCCACTTCCCAGCAGACCTGTCCTTGGGTTCCACGTTCATTTCTTTTTCCACACTTCTATGCCTTTGCGTGTGTGTGACTGGAATCACTCAGTGTAGAATGTGGCACACAATCAAGTTTTTAAATGAACCTAGACCTTAACATTACCCCATCCCTACCCTTAGAAACTTATCTGATGAGCTTTGTGATGCTCACTCTAATACCCTTCACAGGGTCTAACTCAGCTTGACAGTTTTTCTGCGAAGGCACTGAAATATCCAGTTGTGATGACAATCATTCTTTCATGAGTTCACGTGTATCTTAATGACAGCTTTGCAGAATATGCATATATTTAATAGTGGTTTAAAAAGAAGTAATTATAATGGTTACAGCCTTTAGAAGTAGTCTAAGTTCTTAAAGATGCAAAAAGAAATGTTGGTGGCAATTCTGGAAAAAAGTAATTCCATCTCATCAGCTACAACATTGCCACAGGCAATCACAAGCATTCCCTCAGTTTTTGTTTTGTAACTATTATCATTAACTGGATTCTTCACAGATGTTTAAGTAGTGCTTTAACATGTATTGTATCTTATTGCTACTGATTAGTCTTTTAACTGAAGAATAATCCTTTCCAAGTTTTAAAATAAATATCTAACTTGATGAGGCTTGACAGGTCGTACAATACATTTTGTAATCTACAGCATAAAGCCAAACAAGCATGTCTTCCAAAACAACTAAATCTGGGGAGGCCCTATACAGACCCCTCCAGGGCTGTCCCAGGAGAGCCTCAGCCCCAGCGTCCAGGTGTGAAACACACTGGATGGGTGCCTATGGGTGTGGGACACATTATGAGATGTAGGGAAAGGGCAACTGTGGATCGCACAGAGCTTACTATGGCACTGGGATGTTTACAGGAGGACCCAAAGGCAGGCACTGGGAGTGATTCATATTATTTGGGAAGGAACAACTGTGAGAAAACAGAGAAGTGGATAAAAAGGGCCAGTAGCACACAATAGTTTGCTGGTGGGAATCACTTGCCTGGTCATCCCCTGTGCCTGATTCATGCAGTCTGTCCTATCTGCTGATGCCTAAATCTTTTCTGGGTAAGGGGCTCTATTCCTTTTCCATATATGCACAGGGGTCCAAGTGCAGCAACTGAGGTGGGACTGCCACCCACAGGATAGACAGGGCTGAGAGGCCTTGAGTGCCAGCTTGAGGTGGGTCATGGGGACACAGGTGTTTTCAGGGCAGCACCTGGAGTGGATACACCCAGGCATCCATGGCAGCCTCACCCATCTCAGGCTGCTGGATCCAGCCCAATATTTTCCTCTAGCGCACGGGAAGAAAAGGTGCTAAACACAGCAGACGTTTAAAACAAGATTTTCTTTCCTCGTTCCACACACAGTGATCATCATCTTTCATTCTGTATCTCAATTTTGTCTCTTTTCCACTATTTTTCCACTCAGACCACTTCAACACATCATAGCAATCTTCTCTTATCAAAGGTATTTCTACTACTCCTTTTTACTTCCACCCTGCCCCTATTTCAGATTTTACACATTCATTTTCCTTTAGTTTGCTTAGGCCTTTCTTCAATTTCTATAATCTTACCTTCATTTTCTTCTTCATGAAATTCTTTTTAGCATTTCCTCTTTAAATTCTCCACCCACCCTTTCAGTAGGGATAAAAACTGCCCCTTACACGTTCTATCACTTCTCTTCAGCTTTCTTCCTGCTTGCCAGATTCATTCTTTGTAGCATCGCCTTTCAGTATCTTTCAAAGCAAAACACATGCAATTGAGGCGCTCTTCTTCTTACTTAAATAAAACATGGCTATTTTCAAACACTGATGGAACAGGGTTTGTATTAAAGTTTCTTCACAGGAGGACAGAGTAAAATCAGCAGACTATAAGAGTGCAGTTCAAAAGACTCAAAGAATTCAGAAAACAGTTTCACATGAAGTGCAAGAGACTGCTCACGTAACAGACACACAGAAAAAAGTATTCAAGGTTTAGCTATTTCTTCCCCCCTTCTCCCCTGCGTGCAGCTGAAGAAGAAAATCCATTTTCACATACTTCTCTTGACAGAATTTGATTTCTCAGGCTTTGTTCTACCATAAGGCGCCCACCTTTGGCATATCCATATATGACTGCAAAGCTGACTTCAGTTCTTCACTTAGCAAGGGTTCATCAAGAAGCTTTTATCTTTTTGAAGCACTTTGCCTCAGATGGACAATCAAACCCTTTCTCTCACCTCTACAGAATACTGCATCCCACCAACTGCAAAAACTAGCATTTGTGAGGCATGTAGAGAAGGAATTAGTTTGACCTTTTCGGAAGTATGCCATCTTCTACCCAGTATCCCCCACTGGGACTTCCACTAACTCAAGCCACTGATTTTACTGTTTGATGTAAAAAAAGGTACTATATAAATGAGGAAGATGCATCTTAAACATAACTCTACAGGACTGAAAACATGAGGAGACAGCAGACGTATTTTAAGAGGGGTTAGCATCGAGAAGCCATGATTTAGGTTTCTCTCCAAAGAAGTCGCACTGACCTCCTGAGCCTGAAACAGCAGTGAGGTAAAGTAACATATTGTCCACCACAGGCCAGGATAGGAATGTGCCTGGGTTCACAGATTACATGGCAAAGATTGGCCTGATGCCAGCTTCATGCATTGGAAATGTTGAAGCACAGGTCTTCCCTTGGGAGCCATAATCACCTCTTTCTTACAAAGGCTCAAGATCAGGAAAGCAAGATCAGATTTTATCCTGTTACACACTATTTTGTACTAGCACGTGGAGCTTCCACTCCACAGCCTTCTTCCAAGCAAGAGTGTTACTTTAGCTGATGGCTTCAAGGTTCTTGAATAGTAACATAGAGCTCACTCCAACTGCAACAGCTAATCCTGATAATCAGAGGGCTGGAGTTCACCTCTTGTTATCTTGCTATGTAGATGGGTTCCAACTGATGATTTCTAGCAATACATCAGGTCTACTGATGCAGTCCATGTTGCTTTCCCAGATTCCTTTCATCACACTTCTCAAGTCCTACAATGTCATACACCGCGGTTGAGCTTCCCCTTAAAGTTCTGACCATGTAACACTTGCACCCTTGTCACATCAGAAGACAGCTCCAAAAGTTCACAGTTCTGTTGACTAGAAATCTTATACTAGTCCTTATTTTATTACTATTTGTTCTCATGACAAAATTTTGTCCCTTAGGTCTATCTAACTTGGCTCACGTTACATCAGTTTTACATCTCAATACGTTTATATGTATTAATTATTTTTTGCCTCTTTGAATCTTTCTTCCATGCTAAAGAAGTCCCTTTCTTCCATAACATCACTGGTATTTCAAAAATTCCATCTGGAAAAACCCTCAGAGAAGGATACCTCTCAGGAAGGTGGGGAAGAACCCCATCTCCCAAGAGACCCACAGTTATCAAGCCATCACTACATAAACTACATTCCACAGAGGTAAAAAAAACTCCTCCCGTGACTGCAAAGATAGTATGGCTCTCCCTCACAGTGCTTTTGTGCAGAATCTCTTCTCTCCTTTAGGGTCATGAAGGGCAGACACTGGAAAACTGGGATTAGTACACTACTGACTTCAAATACGTTTTGCCTCAATGACCCAACGTGACCAAAACAATTACAACATGCACAGAACTTGGCTCCCATATAACCTCACTGGGAGCTCTAACTGTACAATGTCATGACTATTATATTTCCACAAGCTCTTGCAAAGCCATTGTGCCACTTCCCTTCCCCTGCTTGTCTCCTCTATAGCTGAGTAATACAACTTGAAACAATTGTAATACTTTTATAGACATCAACAAGGATACAGAAACTGTTCCTCTGAAGAAAATGCAAAGCCTTACAGGAAATCAGTCATTGACCACTACCTTAAAGAACTTAATTTCATCATTTCCAGTAACAGCTGCATCTAGGTCTATTTTCTGCCTCCAACTGCCTGCCCAGTGCTGCCTGCGCAGACAAACAGACACACAGAGCGTAGAATACAGCCAGCTATGTCACACCAAAGCACTGAAAGCTCAGCTAAGTCGGTACAGATAGCAGCTAATGAGCAAAGGTTTCATGTTGTCGTGTGCTTCCCACCATCGTCTCAGCGCAGGCATGCTTACATGTCACAGGGACATAGATAGATGTGTCAATTCTGTAAAGCATTCTTGTGGAGAAATCTGGCAAAAGACAAAGTTAACGGAACAAAATTCAGACAGGAACATTATAACTCTTCCTACTCATAAGCCACCAGAAATTCTTTCAACACCTTGAATGCCACACTCTTTGTGTAAAACATTGATTTCCTAAGACTGTAACAGCTATATAGTATAATTTTCACTGTAAAATCAGAAACTTTGTTTTTCAATAGTCACCTGGTCTGAAATTAACTGTACTCTGCCAAAAATCTCTCACAATACAGTACATGAGCTATCCTGTACACCTGTCCTACAGCCAACACAACAGCACTGTGGCAGTACAATTGCCCAAAGCACCTTTAATGCCTCAGCATCCCAAGAACTATTCTACAGAAGGATCTATATGAAGTTCTAAGCAACATTGAAATAACCTAGGGAGACGTGAAACAAAATGGAATAACACAGTACTACTAAATTCCCTACAATTTCAAATAATGGAACTTTAATAAAAGAGGTTAAGATTCAGTGTATGCCTGGTTGCTAAAGATTTTGGGGAAAAAAAAGCGCTAAACCACCAAGATGGCTATATAAAATAAGGTAAAGTTATTTTTACCATTTCATATTGCTTTGACTGTATCACATAGTCTACTTTTCAGTAGGTGTTTATTCCTATTCCCTTAAGAATCTGAAATAAACGGCTGTAATAACACACTCCTGCCTGGAAGAAAACCCCCTTTTCAATTACCAATGATTTGGAAAAATACCATCCAGCAGAAGAGATGTCCTTTTTTTGGCCTGTGATCACTCTACTAACTTTAAAGGAATGCAACTCATTAACCCTGATAATTAACAGGGTTATTCTCATCTCAGAAAAGGCTTAAGTCCCTCTATTAAGCCACTACTTGAATTTGCACTGCTATTTAGATGATGAGGCTATTCTGGGTTTAATTTCACGTTAACAAGATGTTTCTCTTTAGAGATCTTAACTTTTTTTCAAGTCAAGGCATATAATTCCATTGTCATATATGCTACATGATAATGAATCCACTGGATTAAGGAACAGATGATATACATACAGAAAACAAAAATTAAAGTTGAAAACCTAGAAGGGGTAAGGAAGCAACGCAGAAAGGCAGCAAATATAGAAAAGAGGCATCCGAGAGCAGCATGGCTGTGGCAGCAGAAATCAGAAATAACTGAAAAACAAGAAAAGGACCAAAATTACAAGGAGATATACAGAGCATGGGAAAAGACTGCCAGCAGATGTAGCTGCACCATTCCAGTAAGACTCCACAGGCTACAGGGAAACTTACAATTCCCATGCTTTTTGTATTGGAAGCGTAATAGTGCATATTTGGGGAATTTTGTTCTTATATCATATGTAAGGTTTCTCAGGATTCTGTAGATAATAAAATCCCATAAAAATCTAAAGCTTTTGTTTTTGCATGTAGGTATATTCCTACATGAACTTGCTTATTCCACAAGAGAAAAGCCAGTTGCCTACAGCCAGACAGTTATTCTGAGAATATTAAAAACAGTTAATTGCAGCAGTCATGTGCAGAAATCCCACATTAAATATAAAATCCAAGATGACAGTTTATCTCATTATCCATACTGACATCATATTAGTCAATGTGAGCTGTAGTTAACAAGCATATGGAATAATCATAGTACAGAAAAATTAGTCACATTTACTTTGAGATTAAATTATACAGGTTTTATTGGTAGTATACCTGATACCAGAGCATTTGAGTGCCTTGAATGCAAATGCGTGGAGATGTCAAACTAACACCCAAGGTTTTGCAAAGAAGTTTCTTTTGCATAAAATTCAATCACTATTAAATGTTGGAGCAGACAAGAAAACTTTCTATCATGACACGAGGAATACCACAGCTCTGACTGGGTCAAACACTGAATGAAGCAAGTTCACAGAGTTAAGGTAGCTGTCAGTCCCAGCTGAGAGAATTTCAAGCACTGCTAGTTTGACCCATCCATGCACCTTAAAAGGGTCTCATTCATTTGGAATGCATTTTCCAGAAAACTTCATTTTTTGTATTTTAAAGTGCCTATCTCTAAATCTCATCACAAGCGCTTAGCACTGTGAGAAGAACATTCAACTCTTCCCATGGAGAGTGTCAAGAGTGCTGTGAAATATTCAGAATAAACTCACTATGCAAGTCTAATCAGCATAACAACTCCCTCGGGAATTAGCAATTTGCAAATCTCTCAAACATCTAAAAAGGGTAAGAAAGTTGTTAAAAATACAGGAGAATATCATGAATGAGCTATACGCTGAATTTTCTTGTAGTCTAAAGCAAGAAAACATTCTTCAGCAGAATGAAGACAAAAGTATACACATGAGATTAATAGATGAGGTAATGGAGGACAATATTTAATCATCATGACAGCTTTATGTAAGCTTGGATGAGATTCTTGGTCAGGAATATTAGACACTAGCAGAGATTGTATCATTATCAGGAAGCAACATCATTGTACCTCCAAACAGTCCTTTAACAGTGTAAAATGCACCTGAATATTCATAGGTTCCTGGTGCTATCTTTGTTAGTCAATATATTCCACCTTTCCTTATCAAATTGCAGGTTTCCAACTGAAATTAATGGCCTGTGAACATCAAACCCGTAAATTTCATTGCCATTAGTTAGTTTCCTTCTTCACTCTAATACAAGATACACAGCACATGCATCTTCTCAACCCCCAGGGCCAGAAGAATCAGGGACAGAACCCCAAACAGAAGGGTTTGTTTTTCAACATAAAGTTCAAAGAGCTAAAAATTAATCTTTTTTTTTTTCCTTTTCTTTTTTAAACAAACATTAAAAATAACCACAGTAACTTTGGCATTGCTTTAATCAGTCTAAACTTGAAGACAGGAGCCCTAATTAAAACCCAGAGTTCTAGCCGTAAGACACAGCTAATTAGTTCCCAACTTTTTTATGAAGTACTGTAGCAGTGCCCATATTAGCTGTTCAGTATTAAAAGGAAATATTCTGCAAGATAAACTCATTCTCTCAGGGAGTACATCAGTTTGTATATTTACTTCAATCTATACATTGTCATAGGGATTTAAAAAACACTCTGTAGTAACTGATCAGATTTGCAGATCTCCATACACAGTAAGATAACTGGACTTTGCAGCATTTTGACCAGAGGAGAAATACAAGGCAGTTCATTTCCTTTCTCTTAGGCAATTAAGACAACTGAAATCGCACTGAAGTATAAGGTTGTGTTCCCAAACAACTTGGAAATACAAGAAAGGAAAAGATGGGGAAGAAATGAGAAAAAGAATTCGACTCAGAAATCTGGGTAAAATAAACGGGATAGAGAAAAAGTGAGGAGCACTACTAGATTAAGAGGAATCATGGCTAGATAATCACAGCAAGACATGCTGGCAGCCATGGGAAGCCTGAACACCTTTGTTCACATTTCCACAGTTTTTAGTCTCATCTCATAAGAGCTAGTACTTCTATTCCCTTTCCCACACACAGCGCATCAACTAAAAAAAAAAAAAAAAAAAAAAAATATTAAAAAGAAGAAATGCCGAACGATTGACTGCAAACAAAGGCCAAGTAATCCCACATTCCCAAGCCAGGTTCTTCGAACCCTGCTCTCCGCTTGTTCCCAAGTCGCTACACGCCACACTTACTTAGGAAGCCCTTAAGGCTAAATTGGCAGCGATGCCAGCGCTGAGCCGGAGTGCGAAACCGCCCCGAGGCTGCGAGGGGTGGCGTGAAGGGGGGTGGGATGCCCACAGCCGCCCCGGGAGCACTCCCTCCCGGGCGCCGTCCCCAACTTGGGGCAAAGGGGTGGAAGCGCAGGAGAAGCTCCCCTCCATTATTTATCCCAGAAGCGGCGCGCAGGGGTGGTGGAGACTGAGGGACGCGGACAGCCGGGGCCGCTGCTCTGTGCCGGCGAGTTGTCAAGGTGAGAGCCCAACAGAACGATGAGACCACACGAAGAGCAGAGGGAAACCCTCGCCCTGTGCCTGCCCTGACCCACCGAGACGGGAACAGGGGCAGGAACCCGTGTGGGTGCCCTGATGCGCTTCTCCTAAAACCACCAAACCACCACAAAAAAAAAAAAAAAAAAAAAAAAAAGAAACAAAAAAAAACCCCACAAACCACCCCAAACAAAAACCCAA
>JAOEHX010042535.1:3540-20530 GCA_025448015.1 Bolborhynchus lineola
TGGAGCCTGAGCTCCTCCTTGCACCTTTAGAAATGGCAAGACATTTGATGTGAATATTTCACTGCACTCAAGTGGAATTTTGAACTGGTATACTTTATACATGCATACACATATACACACATATACATATATACCTCTTTGTGTCTGCGTGTGTATGTGGGTAAATTGATTTAGATACCCTATAGCAACTATAGTATGAACGTTGTCACCTCAGATCTGCAATTAAGTCATTGTTGTGACTGTAGTAAACCCCATTATCTCACCCTGTAAGTGTTAAATTAGCCAATGATGGACCTCCACTAACTTCTGTGATCCGCCTTAAATTGTGAATAACCTTAGCTGCTGGATCTTGTGATGCATCTTAGAACCATAGACTGCTGTTAGGTCAAAAGTGTGAAAATCCCATCTGTAGTGAATTGGTACTTTTACATCATACCAAGATCACCTCTCACTGATATCTTTGACAGTGATCCTTTAGGCGACCCTAACTGATTATACATGCAACCCTTTAGACACAAACCACTGACCAAGTCTGGGACCAAGCTTGGCTTTAGCCTCACCTAAACTCCATCAGGAGTTTAAAAAGCAAAAGGGGTCCACTTTGAACCTTGTGACTCAATTGAAGGCTTTCCTTACTCTTTTTATTTCTTCCATGAGACACAAACCATTGACCAAATCTGGGACTAAGACTGGATTTAGCTGTACCTAAAGCAAGGGGACCTACTCTGAACCTCATGATCAGTGGGAGGGTCTTCCTTACCCTTTTACATCTCTGGTCTCTGTGTAAATCATTCTAGCTCAATTCTAACTGACTTGATTTTCCTCTGTACGTTCCATCCATGTAGTAAGTAATAGAGTGAACCTTGCTATTGATCTCTGTTAGGCCACAATTTAGAAATTCATATTAAAACTACTTTTGCTGATAACTTTGATGGTGATTTTTTAAGTGATGCTAAACTCATTCATGACACTGAGACAGCAAGTTCTTTGTCCTTTATTTTCCCATTATTTTTCTCCCAGCTGGAAAAAGAGGTTTATACCGGGGGCAATCTGGATGCCACCTCTTAGGCTCAGTACTCAATATAGGTGTTCCAGTTCTGTCTCTCCTTGGTGCTGATTCTCTTCCCCGAGGGGAAGATCTGGTAGGTCAGAATGCTCAGAGGTGACACTCACCTCAAATGCCAGTGGGTCTTTGCGCTGAGCAGTGGGCTGGGGAGCAGCAGAACGCCAAGGGTAGTTACGGAGGTGCGGAGGTGCAGGTAGCACTCAGTCCTAGGGGTGAGTTTGAGGGCACTGGGGTACCCACAGCCCAGCACTGCTCACCCCAGTAGAGCTGTAGAAGCAGGAGAGCTTGCAGCTTTGTCACACTAAAAGAAGTTGGATTCCCCAGCATTGGATACTGTTAAGATTTAGCTGGACAAGGTGCTGGAGCATCTAGTCTAGGAAAGTTGGACCAGATTATCTTTGAAGTCCCTCCCAACCTGGGATTATAGGATTCAAGGATTCTAGTATACTTGAGCTCTGCACAGCACTCAAAGCTTTGCTGTCACCCATTGCATCAGCACAGGTATTGCTTACTGGTAAGCACAAGGAAAACAAAGGCAGAATTGGGAGATTTTGCCTATGCCATGTTCAGAACTGATGCTGCAAGGCCATGCTGTGCTCTCCTGTTTACAAATACCCCTGACCTCCAGGCCACAAATACTAACATACGAACAGCTCTGCTTATTGACATTTCCCACATGGGTTCAGTCACATATCTGCATGAGGAGGGACCATAGCGATGGGTAAGTGTTTGAAGGGACAGAGGAAAAATATAGATGGCTTTCAACACCAGCACCACTTGTGCTGCTTTGGGGTCATGATGCCTGTCCCTCCAGGAGCTGGTCAAAGTCAAATCATTTCTGTTGACATGGGTTGGGGGGCAGCAAGGTCCTCAGCAGCAAGGAGCAGGGGTACATAGCAGCCATTCAGGGTCAGGAGCAGGTCTGGAGATGGTGGCCAGGGCAGCCCAAGGCCTCCTGGCAGTGAGGTACATCTGGGATCAAGCTCAAACCCTGGTCCGTGTTGAAGTGGAGGAGGTCCAAGACTGAGCACTGAGCCAGCTGTGGCACAGCTGCCAAGGTGGGGGTTGGTGACTCTGCAGCTTAAAAGCAGATCCCAAAGGAAAGGAGTGTCGGCATCACCTCCAGCTTTGCTCACAACAGCTCATATCAGCACCAAGGCTGACCTTGGCCTCTGCCAGCTAAAATCCTGTGAGGGGGATGCTCTCACGGCCTGGATACCATCTGTTTTATTCCATCCACTTTCATCTATCCTCCTCATCCTACACATTACTCTGCCTTCCCATGAAACCTGGGCTGTGTGAAGGACAGCCTCCCACTCTCCTGTTTGTATTAGATGGGTAGTAAAGGCATGATAAGAAATCACAAGCCAGCCTGGAAAGCCACAGAACACATCTTAAATGAAGTGCTCCATCTCCATCAATGAAACACTCTTTTAAACAGCTTCACAGAGCTCCATACACAAAGTTTTGCACATTCACTGGTTTCCAGGCCTGGCCATAGCCAACCTCACTGCTGTGCTTGCAACGTCATCATCATTTCATCTCACAGCAAGGAGAATCCAGCCACCTCCTGGGCTGTGCACGCAGGACAGTGGCCAGAGAGGCAGAGGCATAATCCAGCTTGGTGTCTGCAGGCCCTGGCACAGGCTGCCCGGGGAAGCTGTGGCTGCCCCATCCCTGGCAGTGTTCAAGGCCAGGTTGGAAGGGGCTTCGAGTAAGCTGATCTAGGGTAAGGTGTCCCTGCCCATGGCAGGGGGTTGAAACTGGATGAGCTTTAAGGTCCCTTCCAACCCAAACCAGTCTGTGATTCTGTGTACAAAGACAGGAAGAAAGCTGGGTTGTCCAGCAAAGAGGGATCTTATTGTCTACAGCTGCCTCAGGGCAGGTAGCAGAGATGAGACCATCTAGAAGATGTAGACATGTAAGAAATTGGAGGATGCACTTTGAATTTCGAGTTACAACATAGAGAGATCCAGCCAGGTGCAAGGGAAATATTTGATCTGGAGCCCTCTGAGGATGACAGAAGGGTTTGGGTTTTCCTTCAGATTTTACACTCCTGTTGAGCCACAGGAATACAGCACTAGAGGGCACCCACGGATTTGCGCTGGCGCTGGGTCTAGCTGCTCGTCACCCCTGCTCAACTCTCAGTCCTGGACTGGCAGCATTGTAGGCGCCTTTTCAGTCCATTTCAGGTCCAAGGTAACCATCCCAGGAGGCCATTGTGGTGCTCACAGCTCAAGGCAAGAGGGAATTTGGGATGCCAGTGGAGAGCAATACACACAGCTCCTCCGGGGTTGAGCAGGGCAGTGGAGGCTGTCAGTGCCTAAAGGGTGGTGGGGCACGGTGCTGGGCTGTGACACAGGACACAAAAGCCAGTAATGCACAGCCCATGGCTGTGAAGTTAGACAGCCTCAGTTGAGTTTGCCCACTGGAGAGATGCAAAGTCCCTCTTCAGGAGTTTGGCCCCCCTGATCCCTGAATTTGGGCTGGGTCTGCCCTACTCCACATCCCCACAAAGCTTCCTTCCCCTTTATTCTTGATAAAAATTATCTATGATGATTTCACAGTATCACAGAATGGTTTGGGTTGAAAAGGGCCTTAAGATCATCCAGTTCCAACCCCTTACCATGGGCAGGGACACCTCACACTAGACCATGTCACCCAAGGGTCTTTCCAACCTGGCCTTGAGCACTGCCAGGGATGGAGCATTTACCACTTACTTGAGCAATCTGTTCCTGTGCCTCACCACCCTCACAGTAAAGAGCATCTTCCTGAACTTACCTGTTTTATTTTATTCTAATTTAAGATGATATAACCTGAATTTACCCTGTTTAAGTTTATTTCTATATCCACTGTGTGGTGAAAAATATCCAGCTCCCTAATCCACATTTCAGCAGTGCTCTGCCTACTTCTGTCCACCTCTGTGCCCGAGATGCTGACAAGCTCCTTTGCATGGTCCACACTCTGCAGCATCCATCCTGACATCCCCAGGAGAAGAAGATGCCCTTTGTCTCTCTCAGTGAGGTGTTTTGGGGCTGCTCAGAGCCACCACAGCTGTTCCACAAGGAACATAAATGGAGATCCAGGAGGGATGAGGAATACTAAGGAGCTTTGCTCAGTAATATCTTCTTTTTGCCTTTCAGTTTCTATGACCTCCTCTCCAGGGCCCTGTATTGTGGAAGCACACAATCAGCAGAGGACTGGATCTACCAGCTTGAAGGAAGGGAACCCCAGCACTGCTCATGCCCAGCTATGGGGAGGTAGGAAGTAGCTATATGATGGGGTTGGGATTACCCCATCAATTCATGGCCATGGTGTCTTGGAGATCTCACTTATTTGTGGTGGCTTGGGTGGTTTAGCAGCCCGGGGGACTCACCTTTGGCCAGCTCACACGTTTGGTTGCTAAAGAGCTTTGTGGAGGCTTTGAAATGAATAACAAACACACAGCCAGGATGTTGCTTTCTTGAAAAAAAAAAAAAAAAAAAAAAAACCAAACAACACAGATCAACTGGGATTTCTAAATTGAGAAAAGAGCCTCAAAATCTGGCACTCTGCCCACCTATTCTTCCCTTTCAGGTTAATCTGGCTTCTTCTGCCCTCATTTTTCTTAGGAAGGAAGGTTTGGGTGAAGAAGAGGAGGATCAGTGCAGGGCTGGCTCTCTCCAAGACCTCTCTGGTTTGGTCCCACTAGTCCTGGGAGCTGGGTGCCACCACATCCCAGGGACTATCCACAGGGACATTGGTACTCAGTTGTCAAGTGGATGTGGGTTTCTCTCCTTTTCCTTCATGGGCAGCACAAAGAAAGGATGGATGTACAGCATCCCACTTCTGTCCTGATAAAAATCATGGTGCTGCTGGGCCAGATGCAGATCAAGGCAAATGGCCAGGAATTTCAGATGAGTTCAGTGCCCCACGTCTTGTTTGCACCAAGATGTTGCAGGAGTTACTGCTGCAAAGCACATGGCAATCCCCTCCCTTCTCTAACCACGCAGAAATGTGGTCACAGTCATGCTCCTAGGCTGCCTTTCCTCAGACCATCAGGCAAATTAATAAGAAGCACCTATGTTTAATCTGTGTTAATTTGGCAGCTTGGCTTGTGTTGCTTGTAGGGTATTTGTATTGCAATGTAAGGCATGAGCAAGACACAGGCAGAGGCATGGAGCAAGTGTTGTGCCTGCAGCTGGGACTCCTGCAGCTGGATGCTCAAGTGTGGAGCTATCTCAGGGCAGGTCTCTGTCTGCAGCTCTGTTGCATTCAAGACCCTTCCTCTGTGCTGTGCCCTCTGTTACACCAGCCTGGAGACAGGGGTTCTGGAAGGGGGAGACCTGGCTGCTGCCTGTGCACGGGCTTCAGGCACAGCAAGAGAGCCTTGCTGTGTGCATGCAGCAGAATCATAGAATAATGAGGGTTGGAAAGGACCTTAGGAACATTCTGTTCCAACCTCCCTGTCATGGGCAAGGACACCTCACACTAGACTTTGTTGCCCAAGACTGTCTAGCCTGAACACTGCCAGGGATGGAGCATTCACAACTTCCTCCCTTATGAGGACAGGCTGAGAAAGTTGAGGCAGTTCAGCCTGGAGAAGAGAAGGCTGTGTGGAGACCTCATAGCAGCCTTCCAATATCTGAAGGGGGTCTACATGGATGCTGCAGAAAAGCTCTTCATTAAGGACTGTAGTGATAGGACAAGGGGCAACAGGTTCAAACTTAAACAGGGGAAGTTTAGGTTAGATATAAGGGAGTTCTTTACTGTGAGAGAATGGTTGTCAACCTCCAGCCCCCAGCACAAGCCTGCAGCCACCCTCTTTCCACTTCGCAGTGCCCCATGTCCTTGCCTGATAAAATCTGCTCAGCTCCTGGGATCGGCCACTGTCCAGGTTGAAGATTGTTCTGCAGTGTAATGCTTGGGTAGATGTCCTGGTCCTCTGCTTGGCATGTTGTCACCATCCGGAGACCCTGGGGGTATCCCATGAGAGCTTTCCCACAGGTGTTTCTGAATGAAAATGATGGGTTTGGGATGTGCCTTCAATACTTGCATGGAAAATGTGGTTAAGAAGAACCACGCTGAGCTCCCTTCTCCTCTATGGCTCTGTAAAATGCCCATGGGAAGCAGCACCCATCTCTCTGGGCCATCCAGTCTAGGTGATGCTTTGCCAAGAAAGGTTGGGCCAGATGATCTTTGGGGTCCCTTCCAACCTGGTAGTCTATGATTCACTTTAGCAAAACCCCAACTTGATGCCTAGCATTGCATCTGAGTATAAACTGCTGCTCAAGGGATTATGGTGATGTACGGAACACTGCCTTCATGACCAAGGAAATGTTTTCATTGTCCTTTTTAAGCCCAATTCCTTGCATTTTATAGGTGCCCCGTGCAGGGGGCTGCTGCTGGTGAAGCAGTGTCCACCGCATCCCTGCCTGTCTGTGCACTGAGGCATAGGAAAGGGGAGCAGCTGGTCCCTCTCCCAGTAGAAAATCATTAGGAAGAGTGACAACGAATGGGACCCCTCTATTCCAAGCACACAGCTCCCAGCATCCAGGAAAGGTCAGCGTCTGTTCTGGCCAGATGTCTCCTGGTGGCCTCATGTCCCTAAGAATGCAGGATTTTGGGCTGAGGACGTGGTACCAAACTCAGTTCATTCCTCCAAGGCAGCTTGCAGAGGGCTCACGGCTGGATGGGGAGATGCTGCAGAGCATCCTGGGGGACCAAGATGGGACTGTTCTCTCCTGAGACATTCCCAGATGCTGCATAATGCTCCCATAGAGAAATCAGGAGCTTCCTTCAAGGAGGTAATAGCCCCACAGGTGCCTCCTTTCAAAAGATGGTGCCAGGCTGGGAATTCACCAGGATATGGCACCCACTGGCTGGCCTGGAGAGCTGGGGAGGGCTGCACAGACCCGTTCCTACCACTTCAGCTGACCCACAAATAGAAGTTCCTTTAGTTGTTTGCATATTCAGAGCTAAAAATCCATTTGTCCCTAATAAGGAGTGGTAAAACAATAAGCTGTATCTTCTACTTCAGACACCCCTGAAAGCTTATAGGAGTCCCAGTGTGTTCCCAGAATGTGGAAATATGTCATTGTTCTCCCTTCAGCTTCTCGCAATACTGCAAGTAGCTGGCTTTCCTACACAGCCCAATGTGCTGAGGCACTGCTGTGTTTCACAGGAGCCAGTGAAAACTGCTTCTCAGCCGGGCAAGCTCACTCAAGGCATACTGGAGTTAATTTTGCTGCAGTCTGAGGTGCTGTGCCTCCAACCTGAAACCAGTATTTCAGCTGGTGGGGGAGGCCTTGGCTGAGGTACAGAGCTGTATCAGTCTGCAAAAGCAGGAGAAGAAAAAGAATCTTTAAGGGAAAAAGAAGGAAATACAGCCCTTTTCCCTTGCTGCCAGGGTAGAGGAAATAGAGATGCTGAAAAATGGAGATAGCTGAAGGCAAAAATCAAGGACAAACTACTTAGTGCATCCCCTGTTCAACGAGAATCTGGGGCTCAGAATCCTGTGCCTTGTTCCCCTGACCCCAAGGGACAGGAAAAGGGGGAATGGCTTTAAATTGACAGAGGGGAGATTTAGATGAGATCTAAGGAAGAAGTTCTTCCCTGTGAGGGCGGTGAGGCCCTGGCACAGGTTGCCCAGAGAAGCCGTGGCTGCCCCATCCCTGGCAGTGTTCAAGGCCAGGTTGGATGGGGCTTGGAGCAGCCTGGTCTGGTGGAAGGTGTCCCTGCCCATGGCAGGGAGTTGGAACTGGATGAGCTTTAAGGTCCCTTCCAACCCAAATCATTCCGTGATTCTATGTTTCTAGGGCAAGCACAGCACAAAACCCCCTCCAACTTTCCCAAGGAAGTCCACTATAGGTGGGGTTTTTTTCTCACACTGCCCAGTTCCCATGGTGTAGCTTCAACCAGGAATGAAGATTTTCACACTACAGACTTCGCTAGTATTTGAGGAGGTTCCATACCAGGGGTTTGCTCATTTAAGATTTTACACAAGATAAGGCTGTTAATCCTGATCTCCCTGTTAAATGGATTTTGCTTGCCATAGCCACTGCCACAATAATGCCATCAGTGGCTAGATCTAACAGACCACAGCTCACCAAGGCTAATCCTAATCCTCAGCACATTATATACCTTATACCTGCTCTTGACTGAAGACACCCTTGCTTAGCAATTTGCAGGATGAGAGAGCCATGCCAGCCCATTCCCTTTTCTCAGAGCTCTCATTTAACAGCCAAATAATGAGGTTTTCGCTCATCTGAGCCTCTTGAAATGCAGAGGGGAAGATGTGCAGGTGGTGACATAGCAACGCTGTTCACCTCTACTGCTATCAATAAGCCACAGACCCAAAGTACAGCAGTAAATAAAGATATTGGATATACGTGCCCTGATGCTTGCCACACTCCACATTGCTGGGAATACTTGTGTCAACTGCTACAGGTGCCGAAAAAGTGGGATGTGATTTACGGGTGCAAGCACCCATACAGCTAGGCAGCGCAGAGCCCAGCACCCATGCATCAGTCCCCACAGCTCGGGGCATTTTGGTGTTCCTCCCCACAGTGTGGCTGCAGTTTGCCATTTGCCAGAGCAGCTGAATAAGAGTAAAGGTGAGAGATCTGGCAGCAAAGCTGCCAGTGGTTTAAGTGGTGAGAGTCCTTCAGGCAGGAACCCAAACCCAGAGTGCAGGATGGCTGAAAATGATACCCTCAGACACCAGAGGAAAAATTATATCTATGCATAAATATATAGATATGTAAATATACATACAAACATTAAACTGTGTAACTGCTACAAGCACAGCTCTGCCTGTAAGGGAGAAATGGACTCCAGCAGCTTGGAGAGCAGCAGCAAGAGGGATGGATGCCAGCCATAACGTAACCCCATCAGCAAGGAGCCCATGGGTGCACCTCCTGGGTGCAGAGGACATCCAGCTTTAGCACCCAGGATGGCTTTATATCAGGGGAAAGCTGCTGGGACAGGTTTGCCCACTCAAGGGCTGCCCGGGGCAAGGGCATTGCCTGGCAGTCAGGAGCAGCCCTGGCCGCAGCGTCAGTCTTTGCTTACATGAAACAAAAAGGAGATGTGAAAGAAAACAAGAGAAGGGCAGAGAAAATACCCGAGGTTGGCAAGGAGCTGGGGAAAGTGCCTCAGCTGGGAGGGCAGAGGGAGGATGAGCTGAAACACATCACAGTTCATCTGGATGAGACACATTTGGGGTCTCATTGTAGAGGAAAAGCCTCTCTAAAGGCTGCATGCGTTACTCGCTGCCCTCATGTCATATGCATGAAGGGTTGAGAAAAAGCTCTGCTCTGTCCCTGTACAATCATCGATGCAAAAGACAGCCCCTGCACCCTCTGAAACCACCTGAGGAAACACACAGACATGGGGTTGGAGTGGCAGAGCAGTTGGGAGATGGAGTGTCTTCAACGCCTGCATCCTGCAGCAGTTGGAAGCTGCATTGTAATAGGAAGGGTACAGACGGCCTGGGGCAGGGTGGGGGGCCCGGGGTGCCAGTCTGGCCATGCTGAGCCCTTACCTGCTGCCAGCTGTGCCAGGGATATGGAGCGTCCCTGTGCTACAGCTGCCCCCAGAACCATCACTGACACCATCACCAGGCAACGGGAGGAGCCCAGAACCCCTCCACTGGACCTGCAGCACCCCTCTGGCCCCCTGAGATCCCCTGCACCCCCCAGCACCCACTCTTGAGCATCCCCTGCACTCACTGCCTGCATCCAGCCAGCGCTCACCACTGCACCCACACCAGCACTCTGCACCCACCCTGGCACCATGGCCTGCACCCCTCCCCAAGAGCCCCTGCACCCCTGCCCTCTCCCCCCCTGATAAAGGGGATTCAGAAGCCTCCTGAAATGCAAACCAGGTCCCAGGGTTTGCATATTTTAGGCTTTTGGAGTTTTGGGTAACTGGAATAGGGGATTCTGCTCCTGGCCCAGGAGAGCAACCAAGGACCTGTCCTGGAACAGCTTTGGGAAGTTACCCATAAAAAAACAATGTTAAAAGATTGAATGCACACAGAGATCTGCACATTCCATTAAAATAATCCTTATAAATGATCCTTGCTTGTAAGAGGAACCAGGAGGTGGGGGAATTGGAGGGACTTCTCTTTATTTGCATCTCATTCTAAGCTGCAAGATGTTTCAAATTAAAAATGGAATGGAAGAAAAGAAACAAAATAGAAATCCGGGGGCTTTCAGCACCCACCTCACGCTAGGACATTACAGTGCCAGCCCTGTAAAGGTCTGCCAGCTGCCTTCTCTCCCAGCACTGCTGGGCTCCTGCTGCCAGTGAGATGTAGATTCAGCCACCCTAGGACTGGGGAGAAGCTGGGAGGGGTGGAATCCATGAAGTTTTGCCTGGGATGGATCCCCAGTGAGTTTGCTACAGGCACAGGAGACGTCATGCAGAGACCCAGCATATCTTTACAAGCTGGCTCCTCTCTGCAGGGTGGAGAAATGAGGGAATATTGGTTTGCTAATTGCACTGGTTTCAAGAAAATGGGAAAAGCTCTGTGTGTGTCATGATAAATAAATGAATAAAGAAATAAATACATTGAAATTAAATAAATAAATAGAAATCTTCCACTTGCTGGGAGCTGCTGCATTGCTACAGTCGTGGAGTAACAAGTACAGCTCTGGCATTTCAAAAGGAGTCAGAAGGCTGGCTGGGTCGCTGCGGACCTGTGACCCAGCATCTGCACAGCTTTCCAATCTGCCTCGGAGGATGAAATGGGAAGATATGAAAGTAAATGGAAAATGATGCAAAAGGCCAAATGGATTTGCTAAAAGTCAGTCCTGCTTGGCTGCTTAGATTACCTGCTTTGAAAACTGCGGATCTTCTAGCCGGGGAGCAAGAGCACTGGTGGGAGGGAGCCAACTGTGTCCCGGGCTGCCTCACCAGCAGCATGACCAGCAGGTTGAGGGAGGGGATTCTTCCTCCCTGCTCCGTTCTTTCCACCCCAAACCACTCTGTGATTCTATGGAAGCACTCTTGGACTACCTGCAAATGCAAAGCCATGCATTAAAGGCTGAGGAGAAAGAACTGAGGATTCCTGTGGGTCCAAAACCTGCAAGGTGATGGTGTTTTTGACCATGAACACGGCCAAGGGGGTGATATGGAGCACCTGGTACTGCTGCACTTATCCTGGCCTCAGGAACTGCAGATAAAGACGAACAGGGAAGAGAGTTCCTGTCCATCAGGAGGGGGTGGGAAGAGCTGGGCTTATTTAGTCAAGCAAAAGAGAGGCTGAGAGGAGAGGATTGCACTAAGAAAATTAATCTGGAGAGGAAAAGGGGAAGACAGAAGGAGGAAGAAGACAACCATGACCAGGGTGAAGCTGGGAATTAGCAGAAGCAATGGCTTTCCAACAGCACCCACAGAGGAGGAAACTTTTCAGGATTTTAGAGTTTGCTCTTGGGAGAAGTGCTGCATGGGGTGCTTGGAGCTTCTGACTCAGACAGCAAAGCCTTGGGTTCCTCAATGTCTTCTTTATCTGCCTGAAAATGATGCTTTTGTGGGATGATAGGGAAACATAGTCCACGTGTCTCCTCTGTGGATCCAAGGACTATAACAGTGCATGGACTCTCCATGGATGCACCAACCAGCTCAACCCTGCCAGAAAACTCCAAGCAGAAGTGGCAGCTTCTCTGGAAATGAGTGATGATCTTGTCATCACTCCATGGGGAAGATATTACTCCAGGAAACGGCCTCAAGCTGTTCCATGAGAGGTTTAGATTGGATATCAGGAAAAATTTCTTCCCCAGAAGGGCTATCAAGCATTGGAACAGTCTGCCCAGGGCTCTGATGGAGTCACCATCCCTGGAGGGGTTTAAAGTATATGTGGATGTGGTGCTTAGGGACATGGTTTAGCGGTGGGCTTGTCAGAGCTGGGTTAGGACCTGCTGGTACTAAGGATGCAGATCTCCCTTAGTGCACCAGGGTAGGATACTCGGTCCAGAAGATCTCACGAGGACACCTTGCAAGCACTGATTCACACAGAGTTTACCGGTTTGCCTCGGATTCAACATTCCCCCATTTCCTTCCTCACACTTCTGTGTACAAAAAACTGCTTCCACAGCATTTTCCCCTATCTTTCAAAGGCCGATACACACAAGCAGGGCCGCCTACTGCAGCACTCAAAATTACAGATGATGCTATGAGCAGCTTTATCCCACAAAGCCTCAGTTCTTACAGTTGCATCTTATACGTGAAAGAGTCTTGACTGCAGGGGGAATGATGGCAGATGGAGGGAGACTTGCTCTGGCAGAGCCAAGGCTGGGAAGAGCTGGGATGTGAAAGATGGAGTCTGTGAACAGAGTGGTGAAAGACAGCAGGGGACAAGGGTTGTTCCCAGTCCTTTCTCTGCTCCTTCCTTTGCTCCAATTACAGCAGTCATGAATAAGTCTCTTGGATGCTCTCCATGCACCTACAGTCCACAGCTATTGCCCCATGGGGTGGTTCACCAGTGGGGACTTCAGGTCCCTCAGTATGCAGCTAAATTAGTGCGACTGTTCCCTGTGGAGCTGTGGGGTAAGCAGTACTTGACAGCTCCCCAGGAAAGGGCTGGAGAAGCTCGAGAAAGGTGCTTTGGTTTGGCTATTTGCCCCTCCATGAGGATCTCCTTGTTATTCCTTCTCTAAGGGTATAGCTCAGTTCTGTTGGGGCAAAGAGGTTGCACAAAGAAGAGCCTGGCCAAAAAAAAAGTGATTCCAATGGGAATGAAGAGATGCATGTTGCTGTCCCTCAGTGAGAGAAGGCTCTGGTACCTGCTCCACAGGACAAGGAGGTTCTGGCACCAGCTACTGCCACCATGGGCACTGAACTTTGGCTGAGGATCATTGGCATTGCTGGAGAAGGCTCTTTTTTTGCTCCTTTTTGTCACATCTCCCACAACGTCTCCTTTACCACCCAGCCAGGGCTCCCCTCCTGGCTGATGCTGATGCACTGATAGAAAAGCACTTTCTGTTGCTGTTCCTGTTCTGCAGGATTTGGGACTGATGATGGGAGAGGACTACAGTGGCCACAAGTGGTCTTGCAGACATGGGCTCGGCATAGGAATCTTTAGAGCTGAGTGCTGCAGGCTTTCAGCATTAAATAAAGCTGCCTGGAGGAAAAGGCAGGTGATGTTTCTCTTAGCAAAATCACTCACTGGAAAACTGAAATCCTGTCTGTCCTTGTACAGAGCTGCTGTGTGTCCTGGCTCAAGAGCTCTCCGATGAGGGTATTTTCTGCACCTGAAAGAAGCCCATCAGCCAGGTCTGTGTAATTGTTCTCTGCTTCTCCTTTCCATTGCCCAGCACCACTGCCCTAACAACATGCTGTCCCCAGAGCTCATGGTCCCCTAAGAACATTGCCCCCAGTGCACACTGCCTGCAGCCAGTGGGGGACCGGGACCCTCCTTGGGACTTCATTTGTCCCTCCAGTGGGCTCTGCCCTGTACTGACTCCATCCTCCTGGGACCAAGAAGGTGAAATGGAACCTGCTGGGATACCTGATGACTGCATCTCCAGCAGAGAACCATCTCCCTCTTCACATCTGGCAGAAGGAATCCCCCACTTATTAGAATCATAGAGTCATAGAAACACAAAATGATTTGGGTTGGAAGCAGCTTTAGAGCTCATCTAGTTGGCACTGGAAGCTGCTCTAAGGTCTCCAGAGGGTCTTCTCTTCTCCAGGCAGAACAAGCCCAGCTCTCTCAGCTTGTCTCCATAGCAGAGCTGCTCCAGCCCTCAGAGCATCTTTGTGGTCTCCTCTGGACTTGCTCCAACAGCTCCAGATCATTCTTATATACTGAGGCGCCAGAGCTGGACACAAGACTACACCAGGGTCTCACACCAGAGCAGAGCAGAGTGGGAGAATCCCCTCCTTCAACCTGCTGGTCACACTGCTGGTGATGCAGCCCAGGACACGGTTGGTTTCTGGGCTCAAGAGCACACTGCTGGATCATGGTGAGGTTCTCATTGACCAGCACCCCCAAATCCTTCTCCTCAGGGCTGCTCTCAATCCAGTCATCACACAATTTGTGCTTGGAATTGTCCCAACCCATGTGCCGGACTGGTTTTCATCGCTGATTTCATCAATCATCAAATTCTTGTTGGGAGGGACTCAAGAATCATAGCTGTGCAGGTCTACAAACACACTGAAAGGGGATGGACACACTGAAAGAGGATGGTTCGGTTATCCATTTCTAGGAATTGGAAGACAATTTGGAGTGGGTCATTTGGCACATTTATTGTGGGTGTGTTACTGAAAGGAGAGCTGCTTTCTTCAAGCTGTGTTACCGTAGTCTGGATCCACTCAGGCTATTGGGCTCCTGGGGATTTTACTCAGCAGCTTGGATGGCACAAGGAAAGAAACATTATAGAGGAGAATATACAGCTCTATACACACACAAACATGCGCTTACACAATATGCTATCACCCACCATTAGCATTTAAACCTAACTCAGAGCCTGTCACAGTGATTCCTGTTGATGAAAGGGGTCAAAATCATCCCTCAGGTGTGAAACCTCGGTCCAACTCTCAGGCAACAAAAAACAAAGAGGAGAAAGAAAACAACAGCAATTTTCTGTAATTAATAGGAGAGATTTTAGTGGTTTGACAAATGGGGAGGCTGATGTGATTTTTTCCAAGCGTGGGAAGAGAAGAGCTGGGTAAAAAAATGAGAAAAAGAGTAAAGACGAGAAAATCTCATTAATTTTGGACTTAACATGCTGTAGGATCATCATAAGAGTATTGCTTCAGCATGTGCAATTGGATTTATTTTAATGGAATACCACTGCTGTGGGTGATGTATACGGAGGGACCAGTTAAGGCCTGACTGCCACGGCAAGCAGCCTTTCCCCTTTGCTTTTGGTGTAAACCCATAGTAAATAAGAGCAATCACCAGTGATTCAGAGGTGGGTGTGTAATTTTATTCACATGCAGAGATGTGAAAATTGCAGAGGCACTGTGGAGAACTGAAATTAGTGTTTATAAAGGGCATTTTCTCACCTTGCGCTGTTAATCACAGGCAGGCCTCTTCAGCTCTCGAACCGGAGAGCATTTTTAACGTGCCACTCTTCGACACTCCTTGTGCTTCGTTGACTTCATTGCAGTTGGGTTCCTATCTTGCTCCTGCTCATCTTCATTATCCAATTTACAGGTATACTGGGTGGATAAATTACCCGGGGGCAAGTGCAGATCTTCCACCACTCTGAAGAGCATTGAGCTCTTGATGGGTCTTAGGTAGGAGTGACCTTTGCTGAGTTGTGGCAAGCTAAGAGGAAGATGATGTCCAGCAGATAAAGGGCAATAGTTTCTTGCACAGCTTTCAGCAGCTACAGCAGACAGATCACAGTCAGATTTGATGCACAATATTTAAGATTGATATACATATCATCTTCTGTCTTAATTTCTTCTTTCTTTGCTGTGTCTCTTTAGGTCTGGGGAGCAAACCTATGGGTTGCCACTCCCCAGGAACCCCCTCCACCTGTGCTTTTACAGTAGAAACAGCTAAATCACATCTGGGATATAACAAAATCAGGAAAAGAGAAGTCACAGTCTTTACCAGATTCTTCAGGCTGGTGTTTTCACCCGGCACCACTCACCCAATTGCACAGTTCAGCTCAAAGTGGTGTCGCCTTCTGAGATGAACAATTCAGTCAATACCCTTTACACTGGATTTTTTCACTTCGTTATCTACTCTCTGATATTGAGTAAGAGATTTTAAATTAACAACATGATGCAGAAGGTGTTTTATGTGATATTTGTGCTTTTAGGACAGCATGGGTTGCTCTGAAGGTTCCTCCTAGAGATGCTGGTGTAGTTTGCTTCCAATATTATCACAAACCTGCCACAAACCTGAGCCATCAGCACTCTGCTGCCTTCATTCCATCTCCTATTCCCATGCAACAGCACCCTTGCTTCCAGGCCATGCTGCCAGGAGGTAATCATGAACCTAATGAGAAATGGCACACGCTGTTAATCCCAAATTTCTTCACCTTCATGCACTTAGGAATGAGCATAATGATCTTTTCCGCTGTCAGGACAACAGCAATCCAGGCTCTGTAACAGAACCCAATTGTCTTATTTCCAGTTGTTTAATATCCACTTGTGAAGGTTTCACCCTTGCTTCTCTCTCTGTGATGATGATGAAGCTCTCCTGGGTTCACATCTCAACACTGGTGAATGCTTCCTGGAAGTGCCCAAGCAGGAAAAGAACATATGTGAGGTTTGAAGACCCTTGTGCTCTTCCCAAATGCATGCACTAATCATCTTCCTTGAAATAAAGGACAACTTTAAGATCCTGTGAAAGGTGTTCACGTGCAACCTTATAGGCAAGACCTATTCCAAACGGAGTCCAGAAGTCCAAACTGTAAAGCTACTGCTGATATCTGGAAATTTCACTTGATCTGATAGAGGTTCAGCCCAGAATACAGCAAACGTGCAGTGTGGAGCACGCTCCAGCTTGGATAAGCGTGCAGCAGAGTGTGGCGCTGATGGCATTCCAGGCCGGGATGCCTTGGACCCACCGAGCACCCACACTGCCTCCACTGCCAGGGACCCTGCTGCATCCCACAGTGCTACAAGACGTGTTCCATCCTCTGTTCAAAGTTGGCCATGGTCTGGTTGAAGGGCTGTGATGTGGTGGCCCTACTGACATGGTCATGGGCCAGGTGGGGTGATCTTAGCTCTGTCTCCTGTCCCCACTGGCTGGCAACAGGGGGCACATGGGTAATGACCCACCCATCTCTTGCGCCTAACCCCAGGACACGCTGGTAACAGCACAGGACTCCCATGCTGGCTGGTCAAGTCCCAGGTCTTAGTGGGTGAAGTCAGGTCTCCCTGAGCATCCCCCTATCATCTCATCTCCCCTGTCATATATTTGAGGGGCCGGGGATTGGGTACACACTCTAACCCCAAAGGCTCCACCTGGTTGTG
>JAOEHX010042538.1:26449-40039 GCA_025448015.1 Bolborhynchus lineola
AGAAGGAGGGGGAAGTGAGTGAACAAACTGTGTGGCTGATTTACAGCTTAAACCACGACAGCGGGAGACAGATTAAATGAGGTGGCTTCCCTGTAAGTTTCTAACATTTCTGGCAAATGTTTTTGGGAAGTTCTTGCAAAACAGCATCTGCATCACTGAACTGGAGTTGAAGAGTAGTGGCATCTCTTCACTGAGACTGCCTGAATGTTTCACAGTCTAATTCCTGGATGTTGTTGTCTTCTCCTTTCCTCTTCCCTCCAAATGCTCCAGCTTTGCAAATTCTTTAGTAATTCACACAAGCTATGGACACCACCTGACGCAGAACTGATACAATAAATCTTTCCCCCGTGGGAGAGCCCTTTCTTGGAAATTTTCTGGATGATCCAGAAGTGCACAGTGCCACATGACTGAAGTCAGTGGTTGCCTTTAAAGAGTTAAGAGTACTGATCTGCATAAGACCTATCTTAATATTCGTGCGTTTAGTATTTTCAAATGCTTATATTTACACATCCATGCAGCTGTTCATATAGGTTGATGCTAACCTGAGAAATAACAAGATGTTCAGACTATGCTTTGGGCTATAATGTAGGCTCTTAAGGTACAAAATAAAGGCAAACTCTTGTCCGTTATGTGGTTAAATGTGATTGCCACTGTTGTTATAGTGTGGGTTTTATTCTTTCATGTATTACATTAGGGAAATCTGTTAAGTAGAAACTAAAAATATTAATTTAGTGTAACACTAAGCCTTGGGAGCAAATGCTAAAGAATGTTTAGTAATGGGTATTATAACAAATTTATGGATCTCCTTATGTGTGCTTTTCACTCTTCTTCAATGCTAATGTTACATTAGCACTCATGTTCTTCCTCATAATGCAATAGCTATGGCAATCTGCATACAAAGACTGCAAATAACTTAATCTAATTCTTGTTGAAGACAATGGAAAGATTTCATGCATGTTCTACAAAACTGGCTTCCAATACTGACACACTGCTTTTCCATATGCCTCTATTCTATGTATTCTTACATATGAGTTAATATTTTATGTTTATGCTACCCACCCACACCAACAAAAAGGCAAAGATTATCCAGTGCATTAAAATAAATTTTGTACTGTGTGTCAGGAGCAGAGTAACATATTTCAGTTGTATTACAAGAAGTTAACTAGGCAAGTGGGCATAAATCTTTTTCCCATAAGGCAGGAGGAAAGACAATGGGTAATACAAGGCCTGACCAATGCTGTTGAAAGCAGTGGATTAGTGGTCTCTGCCTCAAGTTTTTTTTCTGATTTTCTTGTAGCTGAGTGAAAGGTATTTCTGGCTCCACAAGATATGTGTGTGTACACACAGAAATTATGAAGCAAGTGCCTATTCATACTCCCACTCTGCAAATGTTTTTGGGGACACATTTGTGCATAGCGTTCTCAGGTCTGTGAGATCCTGTGGAAGTCTCTGGAAGTGCAGTCATTTATTAACTGGACAAAGCACTCGACAAAAGAGTAGGGGGAAATTTTCTGCATTAGACAGCCTAGTAGGCCTTCCTGATGAGATTTTGATGATGCGTTATAGATTGCGCTGTTTTGGTTTCTTAAGAACTAAGGCTTGCAATTCTTACAAAACTGTTTCTTTGGAAACTGTAGGTCAAATGTCTGTTTAATACATTTGGCTTAAAGACTGCTCTGTAATGAGAGGATTGACAGAATAGTGTATAGTGATGGCATCAATAAACTTTTTTTTAGAGTATTTTTCTGTATTAACTTTAAACTTATCCTGCCTGAATGCATAGTCTTTTCCTGTAAGTCAGCTGTTTATTACCTATACTTAAATATAAACGATCAGATTATTATTTTGCTGCCTATGACAAAAAAAGTGAGGCAACATTTATATTCATTTGACAACATATCTATTCATTTGAATTTTATTTATCTTCTTATGGAAGTGTCATTGTACCATCCTGCATAGTGGAGTCTTTAAAGTGGAATAAATTGTACTGAAGAAAGCAGAGAATGGAGAATGCTACAATAACTGTTTGCATTCTCTAAGATCAATGCCAAATGCTCATCTAAGGTAGATGAGCATCTATATTTTTTTTAGTGCTACATCATCCACTTCACTGGTCCACTGTTTTAACGAAGGTAGGTTTCTCGACCAGCAAGTATCAGTTGTTTAATTGCTTTTTCATTTTTCAGGAGTATAGTTCACAAATTGTACTATAAATATACAAATATTTATTACATGTTGGTTGTATTGATTAATAAAAATATACAGATTTAAAGTATTTTATAAACAATCAAAAAGTTTCAAGCATTGCTGAACTGTGAAATAGCATTAGGTGTATACATATTTGTCTGGGAAGCGGAGTTTTCTTCCAACTTTCTGTTACATTGCAGCTCTGAGTTATTAATTCATCAAAATTAAATTGCACATTTACTTCCTGAAGCTAATCTGTATCAGTCCATCCAAAACATAGACAATAAGGGGAGAAGAAGTGTAGCTCTTATTCTGTCTTTCACAGGAATACAGTTTTGCCTCTAACTGGTTTGTTGGTTATTTGTTGCGTTTTATTTTTTTTCTCTTACTGTGGTTATTACCAAATTTATAGGTAGAAAAAAGGCTGTTGCTTCAGTCAGCCCATTGTCACCGACATTTTACATGTGTACTCTGAATTATAGCTTCTATTGCATTTTGTTTAGCACTAAAACGTCTGTATTGGGCTGATATGCTTCCTCATCTTCTTGCTGCCTAGAACACTGTGAATAGCAGGCTCCTTAGACCTTGTAGTCTGTCTCTCTCCTGACTTCACGGCACTGTTTTTGGCACATACAAACTGATATTTCAGCTCTGGTGTAGTAAATTAGTATGCTTTGTGTTAGTAATGGAAACAAAAAAACCCCAAAAAAACCAAACAAACCAAAAAGCCACCCAAACCCAAATGACTGAAATAAGACTTACTGCACCGTTGTTATTGTCCACAGGGAAAACTATGGTGGAATAGTAGATGCCTTTTCCTATTTGTGATTGTTTATCAATTTCTGTAAATGTCACAACTTGAAAACTGAGGTACAGCCATAGCTATGACCAAGACCATTTATCAGGCTTTTGCAGCAAATACAAAGTCCATGCAGACATTTGAATATGACTTACTTTCAGCGTAATTTTTTCAGAATAAGAGAAGCCAGTGGCAGTTTAATGTAAAACACAGAATTAGACTTGGTTCAGTGACCAGAACTCTGGATCTTACCCTTCCAGTTGAATATTCAATTGCTAATATGGAGAGAGCTGTGCTGCTGCTCTTAGTTCCAACAAATCTGGAATCTGTTAGTGTAATGTAGTTCCAATAGGAGGGTCAAAGAATGCTTCCATCCGAAATATAACCTACCTGTGTGTGTCCTGTTGCCAGCCAGTATGCTAGATCCCAACCCTGAAAGCCTTCCAGCTGGCCTGTTTCATTTTCTTTGAAAAAGAGAGGAAGTAACAAAATGGCTGTGAATGGTGAAAGTTGGAGACTCGCCTCCTCAGGGATGGAGGGGATTCAGACTTGGGGTCCTAACATTCATGCATGTGGTTTGTTTTTTACTGTTATTGCCACATCACTGAAGTCTGCAACGTGTTACATGATTGAGACTTGACTCATGTGGCTGAAGAGGTGGAAAGCCTTTACTGTCAGTAGGGAAGCTGGTAAGGAGAGAAAAGGGAAAATTTGAGTCTTGGTACAAAAATGAGGGTGGTGACTCAGAAGTGTAGGGACAAAGAGTAAGCAATTGACTCTCGTAATCTCCCTGAGTTTAACTATAGCTACAAAACACTATAAAATAGTGTCTTTACTTTTGTGCTTTTTCTGCAGCAGGATTAATGGAAGAAGTTTAAGCATTTCTACATCACATTACTTGCCTCAGGAAACTGAAATTGTAACAGTGTGTCTTTTCATAGTTATTTCAAATTGCTTATGTATGTGTTAGCTGATGTTGGCATAAGTAAATTGTTTCTCTGTGGTGTTTCATCTTCTTGGTTGTTTGGAATTCAGCTTAATTCTCAATTTGTCTGCCTTATACAGGCATGTGTACTAGCGTGAAACTATTCACACTCATTTTCCCCTTGTCTTCCTGACACACTTCCATAGGTGGATTCACATTTAACTAATATACTCAGATAATTTCATGTACCCCAAAGCTGTATTGACTATATTATTGATTTATACTGTCATTTAGAGTTAGGATTAGTTTTTGCATATCTTCTTACATCCGTCAGGGATAATGCAATACAATAAGAATGTACTGTCCAATTTAGCAGAGATATTTTAATATAGCAAAACTGTTAAGATATTTACATGACCTAATCTTTTTACTTTTGTCCATTTTGACCTTTTTTTTACTTTTACTCACTGCCTGTCTTTTTTTATCTTTTCTAAATGCTTTAATAAAATATTCATTTATGTTATTATATTGCCACTGAATTTGTTATTCATCTTCTAAGAGCTCTGTAACAGAAGAGCTGTTCCCTTCCATTTTCATAAATGTTGAGACCATACGTGGAAATCGTAGTGATTTGTACTTTCCAGGGTAGTGTACACTTATAGTGAGTATAATCAACTAAAACTGCATCATCATCTTGGCATTTTTCTTTAACTGTGCTGCATTTTCTTGTGATTGAGTCAAGTTTAGATTTACAGTATGCAAACACGGGGTCCTGTTACCCAGAAGGTTTAACACTATCTGATTTCTTAAGCTAATATTTTCCATAGGCATTACTGTTGACATTTATTTCTGAAGTCAGTAGTTTCCCAATCTTATTTTTAACTTTTATTGCTTGAACTATTGAAATTTTCATGATATACCTAATCTCCTTTTACTTTCAACCAATCTTTTATTCTGGGATAGCTTCTGACCTTTTCTTTGGTGTATTCAAGGTGAAACTTCAGTGTTAAAGTATCTCACATGCTCTGAACTACCGATGAAAATCAACTACAGAAAAGTCTTAATTGCTGAAAAGTATGAAGTAAGAACATTTAAGAGCTGAAGTAATGAGATTTGAAACTTCAAAGAAAGGAAGAATAGAGAGGATCACTTACTGGAGCAAGCTTAAATTGATGCTATGCCAGCAGTAAAACCAGAAAATTTCAGAAACAGTTCTCTCTGAGATGCACCATAGAGTGGAGTAGATATACAAGTAGTTTTTTAGAAAGGATGAAGGACCCTGTCATCTTCCTAGGTCAACAGAAGGGATAAACCAGTGGGCAGGTGGAGGATATGTCACTGGATCTATACTTTTGTAGGCTGCTGTGCAATTTGCCTTGTTTAAGGAATGTGTTATCCTTCACATCCCAGGTAACAGCCAATGGGTATCAGTGAACATGGTGTAAGCACAGAGAAGTTGCTGATCTGACTCTTGAAACTTGCATCAACTACAGCTCATAAGGAGGTTTTCCTTTCTTCTATACTTAATGTATATTTCTTTGCTCTGTGTGGCAGAGCAAAGAAATACACCTTTCCCTGCTGAAATCAGCAAAACTATTATATGGCAATTGAAGTTGCAAGATTAAGTTTTTTACCTGTTTGAAATAATTTCTGCAGCTCTGTTCTGTGTATTGTAGGAATTGTAAGCTGCGTGTTTAATAGCCACTTTTGTTATTTAACCAAATGTCAAGAAGCAGGTGAAAGTATTTGGGGAAAATGCTAAAAAACTACTCAGCAAAAAAAGAAAATGAAAGGGATATACTGACTGTGGGTTAGAGATTAAGGAGAATTTAAGCTTTTTCCAACTATCACAAAAATATTTCAGTCAGTTTTTCATAAGAATTCTGATTGTGTACTTGAGACTAGGAGTAGAGGCCACATGAGGCTGATAATAGAACTTTTTCTGTTCAAAGTAGGATCAAAATTTAACTTATATTCTGTACTGAAATAGGAAGGCCTAGTTATTCGCTGCTGCAAAATAACAGCACATGAAATCATAAATCCACAAGTCATAATTTTTATTGGATCTGTCAATGCCACATTAATGAATGGAAAAAAGAAACATGGGCCCAATGTGAAAGCAGAATAGGGTTGAGTGAGAGTGTTCCATCTCCTTAGAATGACTTCAGTGCTACGGAAAGTTGTATTTTGATGGACATGATGGCTAAACATAAAGTAAAAAAGAGAGAGAAAAAAGAAAGATACATTTGATCCCAATGAAGGTTGTCAGATTAATTCAGTGTTCTATTTTAATAATTTCTTTAGAAGAGCAATAGCAGGGTAATCATTTTTTGTATGGTAGCAATAAAGGAGAATCAATTTAGATAGGCATTTTTTTATATAGTATCATATCTGACATAGTATTAAAGTATAGGATAGTATTTTTTATTTAAGATGGGGAATGATAGAATAATTGAAAGGTGGCTAGCGTGCTTGGAAGAGACTGTAAAATGTTGTTTTAGGAGTGGGAGTCAGTGGGTTGGACAGAGATTTCTTATAGGTGTTTTTTGAGAATAGATCAAAGAGACATTGATAGACTTGATTTTGAAAAGAAATTCTTGCCCACAACAATCCCAAACTAATGAGGTCTTTTTAGGTGACGTTGAGCAGCAGTGTTTTTGCTGTTGGTTTCTTATTCTTTCATTCTGGATCTGCTGAAAAAACAAAGAATGGGAACTTCCCTTTAAAAAAGTCTTATGTTTTTGTTGTGATGCTCAAAACCAGTGCATCGCAGCTCTTTTCACAGCTTGGGACACTGCTTGCATTTCTCACAGACATTACCAAATATTTTACAGCATTGTTTTAATATGAAATGTACTAAAGCTTTTGCATGAGAAAAATATGAATCAAATCCTTTATGTTCATTATCCTAGTAATGCAAAATAAGCCATTGTACTGCCAAAAGTGTTTTGCAGTAAATTTATTGGTTATGTAATTTCTGCAACTTCTTGTAGCTAAGAAAGCCTGTCTTCCTTTTTGCCCATTATAATTACCAAGTAAAGACATTTTTCACAGTATCTAGTCTGCTAATTAATGACGATACTGAGGGATGGGCATCTGATAATGAAAACTAATTTGCATAAGCTGTTTGCTGAAATGAAAGAGCATCTTCCTTTGCAAATCCACTATAAATGAGCATAAACTTAAAAGACTATGTTTAGATCTTCAAAGCTACCTAGGGTATTCATGGCTTTGAAAATCTCAGCTAGAATATGTACTGCCATGAACAAGAGCAAAACAATCCAAATGCATAATGGCATGGGGAGAAAAAATTGATGTGTTGGAAGATGAGCTATATTCACTTCATTGTAATAGCTGTTGTCTTGAATATTGTTAGGAGCTGCGACATCACAATGAAAGTCTGGAATGAAGAAATGCCTCCCTATTCTGATTTGCAGGCATATACTTTGGTAACATAAAAATGCTCCCATACAGGGAGGTTGAAAGTTTTCATTTCAGTCCCTACAATGAAAATGTTTGGGAATCAGAAAGGGTCAGGATGATAAATAGGAAATTTTCATTGGATTTTTGTTTTAGCGTATACTCAGAAATAGTGGTTGTAATTGAAGGCCTTCAAAATTGCGTTGGATGTCTTTGCAATGCTCTTATGTAAAGGCAAGAAAGATGTTATTCAGATCCTCATACTTATTTTGTTTTGAGTATAGCAGAAATCTATTTTAAAAGAGCTGTGAGACAGGAAAACAAAACTGTGGATCTTTGTCATATCCAATAAGAAACAGAAACTAGAATGTTGCAAAACTTTTATCAATTTAGACAACCAAGTTTCCATCTTTTAAGGAAGGGTAGTAACTTCTTCCTTCCCTACCTTTCTACCATAATGGACAAGAAGCAAACATTGTACAATTGCTCACATGCCTGAAGTTATTTTTGATTGACAGATTCTTTGTAAATTCTCATTTAATCTGCTGCCATTCATTTACTCCTTTTAAAACTTCTTTTTAAGAGTGCTGCAACCCTGTCTTCAAGAAAAGCTGATTTTAAGAAGCTACTTCTGTATCTTTTCCACTTTTCCCCCAATACTTTTCTTTCAGAAAGATTTCATATTGTTTTCTGTTCTTTATTTTTTTTCTCCTATGTGACTGTTTAATATTTGGTATGTGTTAGCAACAGCGCACAACATACTGTGTATTGTTGGGAACTCTAAGATTTTTCATAGGGTTTGGGGTTTTTTTTATTGCTTCCAGAAGGGTGCTTGCAGCTGTTTCATGTATGAATGAAATCTTTTGATCTTTGTTAAGTGACTACCATGAGTTTCTTCAGTTACAGACTGAAGTCTAACCTGAAGAGGCTGATGGGCTTTTTCTTTTCCACTCTGAAGGTTTTTTTCCTTCACATTTTTCGAAGTAGCAGGTGGAAAAGATGGGAACAAAGTGTCAGCTGGTGAGGAAAAATAGGTAAAAATATAACATGGTGTTGCCCTCTCATCCATTCTTCCCTGAACCTGTCAAATGTCGTGCAAAACAGATGGCAGAGGCAGCCCTGTGCCATGGGAGAGCTTTTGATCTTTGTTGCAGATTTTCATAGCAAAATTGTTCAATCACCTTGTGAGCAGGCAAAATGCCATAGCAACAGATGAAGAGGAGTGTGAGTAGCCATATATCATATCTGTTTGTTGAGCTGGGACTGTCCAAAGGGCTTTGGGTTTGAATAAACAGCTTGCTTGCACTTGGTGCAACAAAGGGGCAAGGAAAGCAGGGGATTGAAAGCTAATTATTCCTAGCTCTTACGCTACATTCCGACACTGGAGAAATGCTCTTCGATGTAACTTAGACCAGTACGAAAATAAAGCTATTAGCAACTGGATTTCATAGTAGATCATTTCCCAAAGTACAGGTCTTCTCTACTATGCTGTCATACTACCTCTGATGTTCCCTTACAATGAAGCTGCAAGTAGAATGATTAGGATACCATCACAGTGTGAACATTCACTTTAAAAGTCTATGTTTGCCAAGCTTCTAAATTCATCTGTTAAGCTTTATCATTCCTTGTGCAACAATCAGCAAAATAAGGTTTGGCTTCATAATCAAGATCCTTAGACTCTATTTCAGTACATTTTAGTTAGTGATGCACAGCGGTATTTGAGATTCTGTAGACATCTTTTTTACCAGTAGGTATGTTTTTTATTCTAGGCTTGTGGATAAGCATTTATGTTTAGTGCACAATGGGAGTAGGTTTTTAGCTTTGGATAGTAGTATTCAATCAGAATGGGAAATAAAGATATCTGCCTTTCATGCCATATATTTTTGTTTAATAAGATTTTCTCAGTGAAGAAAATGAAAAATTTAATGGCAATTTCTATAACAGTGGGGTTTTGAACCTCACTTTAGTTTTTCAACATAGTATTAAATACTTTCATAAATGTGTTCAGGACCAAAACACAAATAAATCTACGCTGTCTTACTGTTTTTTCATATGGAGTGAAATTTCTTATGGCTCCTTGTCCTAATATTTTCTCAAGTACGTCATTCTAAATATAACATTATTGAAAACGCTTGAAGATTTTAAAGATTAAGCCTGTGCGGTTCAGTAGAAATGTAATTTACCACAGTAGAAATTGCTATGAAGAAATCAGAGAATAAAATAGAACATGTAAATGTTGCTATAAGCTTTTGAAAAAAGCTTTTGAAGCATTTTATCAAAGGATATAATTTTCAATGATAATATGAAAACATTCCAGAAGAATAAATCAGAGATTAAAAATAATATAGCCTGAAAATTTTACTTATCTGAGAAAACTGTATTTACTCCTTTCAAAGGCATGTTCACATAAGAATTTTTTGAGTAGGGATTTTACTGTTGAATATCACTATTTTAGTATGAGTCTTAGCGTCATTACTTTTCAGCAACCACAAATGTAACCTCTCCCCCATCAAGTTTAGCATGAAAAATAATAACTCCTAATATCTTGTAATACATTATTTAAAAATCTGGATTGGTAAACACACTAGCTATGACAACTTGACAGTAAGGGAAAATATCAAATTACCATTACTTTTTGTTTGGTTTGTTTGTTTTTTTTTTTTTTTTTTTGGGGGGGGGTGTTGTTTTGTTGGGTTGTTGCTTTATTTTTAAGAAGGGAGTTCAGCCTAGTTTACAAAGTTGCCTGAAAATCCCTGGAAGCAATGATACAGAAATGTAGATCTGTTCTAACTGGTGCATACACTTTTGTACAGAAACAATTTTAATCTTTTGGAAATCATTGTCAAATTGCTCACATAACCTTTTTCTGTGCTGACTCAGTGGAGGGTGTAAATTATAGACAGTGATTCAGTATGTTGTTATAAGGGCGCTTTCTCCAGAATGTGTGTTACTTGTGTTCCTTTTGCGCATGTAGAGACGGAGATTTTTTATGAGGAAGCTTAATGCTGAGAATGCTGAATAAGAAATAGCCACATCCTTTTTTTCTTTTCTTTTTTTTATTTTTTCTTTCTCTCCCCACTATTTTTGAGCAGTTGCTTTTCTGCTTTGCTCTGATTTCCCTGTGCAGCTGTTTTCATAAGGTGGCTCAGACAGTTTTGCTGAGTTTTAGTTAGACATAAAAACATCCTTTACAGTGAAGTTTCAGATGAAACATGTTCTATTATAACAAATAAGAATATTCCAGTGGAAAGCCTTTCTTTATTCTGAGCTGGTGAGTGTACACAGTCATACTGGACTCATTTCATTGCTTCCATTACTGTTTTTTAGCATGCTGGAGAAATTTCCAGAATCACTGCAGAAGATTATTTTCCCTTCTTTTGGGATGCATTTCATGCATCAGAAAAAGCTAGCAATCACCTTAGAATGACCTCTTTTACTGTCAGTGGGCTTTTATTGTTTTAATATTGTATTTTAATTGTCTGAGTTCCCTACTTGGTTTTTGTTGGTTTCTTTTTTTGTTTTAAATGCATTATCATATGGATCAAGTTTTTTTGTTTGGTTTTAAAAACTAGTAAAACACTTTTTACAAACTACTAATAGTGCATTATATGGTCAGCATAGCAATATACTTGAGCATGGCCTCTCAGTACTATATGAATGATTTCTAGATTTTTGGCTAGATTTCATCCATCTGTTTAAGAAGAAAGTGTAACTGTAGAAAGGAAAAAAGACATCAATCAGAGAAAAGACATCAGTAAGTAACTAACTTAACAGTTGTTCTGCTTAGTCATTTCTTTTTCATTTCTCCTCTATTTCTGCTAGACAATTCAGTATGAAAACATTATGGCAAGTATCACTCCTCTCTCCTAGGTGTTAACAATGTAAGGACTGGTAAAAATCTAAAATTTTAGGAGAAGGGGCTTTCAAGCCCCTTCTGTCCTGCTCTTCAAGCTCATTCCCTTGGCTGACTGTTCAGTGCTGTCAGTCGCTCCATCGGCACACAACAGCATTGAGATGTAATAAACTAACAGTGGCAGTATTGCTAGCAATAAAAAATTATTTTATTATGTACTTGCTTAGAGTGAAATGGACTGCAGGTTTATGTCAGAGGAGGGAGAAACAGTCCTTATCTTAGCATGCAAATACATCTTTTATTAATCTTTCAAAGGGTAACGTGAGCTTGCAGATACAGCAACCTGCCATTGTCTCTTGGGGGAAATAGACAGAGGTTTTTAGAATAGCTTTTTAGATTAATACAGTCTCTGGTGAAACTTTCCTGCTGGATAAAATGAAAAGTCATCTCTTCACCTCACCTGTTTTTTTAAAATATACACTTTTATGTATATATTTTTCTAACATTCGTAGCTGCAAAAGGATTTAACATTGAATCGCTTGACCTAAGAAATTAATACAAATTTCATTAAAAGAGGATGGGTTTTCTGTGTCCAAAAGTCTTTTCAGTTAGATCAAGCATATACAAAGCAAACCTGTAAGGAATGGTTGTATTCAGGTTTATACATTTTGATTAATGCAGAATATTTATTTTTACTTCCTTCTTATGGAAGTGTGAGACTGTGGAGAAGTGAGAAATGGTAACACCATCAGAGTTTAACAAATTTGGCAAACATGAAAAGAAATATTTCCCTATGTACTTTGCTGAAAAAGACCCTTAACTCCCATCCCTGAGATTCATGTGTGCTGTAGTTGCTTAAATAATGCTTTGTAGTCCCACTGCAAAAGGAAATTTATCACAACAGCTGTAACTGATTTGGCTTTCCCTGTATATTCCAGACATCTTTTTTGGTGTATTTTTCCTGGTAAAGTGATATAGGTCAATGTTTCAGTTAGTTCACAATATGTATAATATGTACATAATTGAGAAGGGAAAAGCAATCTGCAGCCTCATTTAGCTGTGAATTCTTCAATGCCGGTTTTAGAAGTAATATAAAATAAATAGGAAAAAGTATGTTAGCAATATTCACCATTTTAGCACGTACATTAAGTACATATATCAAAATATAAAATCATGTTATTAGAAGTAAAAGCTCCACAGAAACAGTGGATTTAAATGCAAATGGTGACATTTTGATTTCATAATTTTGCATTTGTAATTCATTCCCAGTAGGTGTCCTGCCATTATTTTATATAGTGATGTAATACTGAATCATCTGCATTAGTGGTTCATGGTATTTTTGTCCAGGTGCATCAGTGCCAATAACACTTCCCTTTTCCCATGCTGCCACAGTCTTTCTTTTCTGCGCTTGTCTTTCCTTCCTGACTGTCATTTCTGCTCTCATTTTGCCTTTCCTTTGGTCAAGGCCCTGCCCCTTGGAGCAGCAAATTTAAGTTGTTCAGAAGACTTGAATCACCTTAAATTGAATCAAAATGGCCTAATCTAAGTCCATATAGAGGATTGTTGACCTCCCTGTACTGTAACGCTATTTTATCTGAAAGTAGTCTTCTGTAGATGTTACAAGTTAGTTATTAAAGCTCAGTGATTCTCAAGCCAATTGTGGGACTGTCTAATCTTATTTTTCCTCCTTTTTTTCAACCATTCATTTTTCAAACTTCTTGCATTTTCACTAGCTATATTGAAAATACGGAGTTTGTTCTCAGGTTTCTAAGTCTTATTTCATACTCAGTTGTCAGTATTTCTTTGTTGTTCGTTTTGGGACTGTCTTGCTGATTAAAGAGCATTTTTTGCATGGTTTGTCTCAAAACCTGTTTCATTTTCAGTGCGTTAACCAACAGTATATGTATAGCATTGTGAATATTATTTGGAGAGAAAAAAAAAAGGCTCTAACTGCTCAGATAAAAGAAAGCTAATATGCTTTGGCTGCATTTATGCCACTTTTTATAGATATGTATAATGACTAAGGGAATGTTTTCCTTTCAGAAAAAGAAAATGTTGCCTAGATATTTAGAGAATTTTAAATTGTGCATTTAAGTAAAACAAAAACTTTATTCTAAAATTTATACACTACTTGTCATTGAAGAGAATGTATGCCTTATTATTTGTAAATAATATATGATGCATCAACATAGAATCTTAGAATCATAGAATACTTACGGTTGGAAAGGACCTTAAGATTAGTTCCAACCCTCCTCCCATGGCAGGGACACCTCCCACTAAACTATGCCAGCCAAGGCTCTGTCCAACCCAGCCTTGAAAATCGTCAGCTATGGAGCATTCACAACTTCCCTGGGCAACCCATTCCAGTGCCTCACCACCCTTACAATAAAGAATTTCTTCCTTATA